>JACVVK020000002.1:4617500-4675000 GCA_018292915.2 Batillaria attramentaria
CAATCACAGGAGAGAGAGAGAGAGTCATACACTCACTGTATACGATTATCACTGCCCCTGCATTCACCTTTCCACGCCTGCCTGCACCAGAGCCTGCAAACCGTTGTCAACAGAAGCAACAGTATACATCCATCCTCGTATGCAAGACTAGCCTGACTTTCATCCCATGCAGTACTACAGCATGTTACTACAGAGCGGTAGCTTTTCCGGCACATATATTAGCCGAGAGAATGAAGTGTGTACGCCGCACCCAGGCGCTCCAACAGGTGGGGAAGCGACAGTCGCTCGCCGCTGCGCGAGTAAGGCCTATCGAGCGAGTTCTGCTGTCGCGGAAAAAGAAGGAAAACGGTTCTGGTCTGTTCGCTACTTTTTTTTTTTTATCTTGACATGACAGTGCAGTTTTTGTGCATTTCAGCACTCCGCTACGTCGAATACAACATACCTGTGTTTACAGTGCCAGTCTTCATCTGTCACATGGTGCAACCTGCAAAGGTTTTCTTCCATGAACAAACTCGGCTACAAGAGCGGTATCGAGACAACGCCCGTGTTCAGATCGACAGTCACTGTCAATAAGGTTTCAATGAAGCAACAAGTACCGCGAGCCAAAACGAACAGTGACACGTCAACCTCTGAGCCACAATAGCAATTTCCTCGCGCACGACAGTCTATAAAGTTTTCAAAGAATTACTGAAAGACTATAAATTTTTTTTAAAAAAAACGTGATCTGTCTGTAGTGGAGTTTAACTTCACTCACCATTCGCGGAATGACTGAAGACACGCGATCTACGCCTACCTCTGAGCCATAGCGGTAGCCTCCTCACTCACTGCAGTCTTCAAGCGGTCCGTGACAGCTATGACCAGCGGATTACAGGTGCGATTGTGAAGACGCGCCGAGGAGGGAGGGAAGGAGGGAGGCACAGGGGGGAAACAGAACAGAAGAGAGGAAGGGGACCCATGTATACCCAGCGAGCACATCAACAGCGTGACAGTTGCGAGACGCTCTCTAGCTGTGTAGACTCATTTTCCAGAGGAGCGGGCTGGGGGACTGTATGTGTTACCAGTAGTTGCGCGTCACAGCGCAACCGTTTTCTTGAGGAGGGCGACACGGGGAGAAGGTGTGGGCGTCTAGAAAGAGAGCTTGAAAACGGCAGTAAACACCGACAGTCGAGAGGGGATCATTTTCAACCGTCACGCGGTTTAGAGGTCTGCAGTCTCAGCAAAAAGCTGCAAACAATTTGTTTGATTGTGGTTTTTTTTTGTTTTTTTTTTAACTGCGACTCCTTCGAATGTACATAATCCAGGCAACTCTGTCACAGTTGCAGAGTTTTCAGCGCTTCGGACACCCTTGTTAAACCAGAGCGCGAGTTTTCCGTGACATCATTGTGCTTTCGGTGCGTGGGCGAGACACACCGCTAACAGTGTCGGGTGTTGAGTGCTGCACGATCTTTCTCGCTCAGTGTCAAAACGCAAACTGAACTGTGAAATCAGGTTGCCCTTGGCTTTTCTAGGGGTTTCAGGGACGCTGAATACTCTGTAACTGTGACAGAGTTGATTGTGCATTTTGCACAGTCGAATAGCTCTTTCAAACACACTGTTTGTGGCTTTTTCTAGAGATTGCAGACCTTTAACAGCGTCTGAAGAGGGCCGCATATCTATACGTGTACAGTGTGTGTTGTTCTGTGAAAGGACCTTGTCCGTCTCCCAAAGAGGATATAAAACAAATTACGACTCTATTGCTCGGCGCCTTTCAAAACAAGCTTGCTACATGTAAGCTTACATTCTTCGTTAAAGTTCTAGACAGGTTAAGTGCATGATAACGTCGTATAAAGGCCAAGCCCAGAAATGATCTTGAGATCCGACAATGGTCATGATAATGGTCATTATGAATGAATGTTACATTTTAAGACTCTAAAATTACTAGACTTCACAACAGTTGTGGGTTCGTGAGTTCGCCCGAATGCTAGAAATAGCTCATTCTACCTGTGGAGATACGGCTATAGTCGTAACAGTTTGTTTACATGTTACCTCCCGTTCCAGCATGTGTGCTGTCAGGTTTCCTTGGGTGGGTGGGTGGGTGTTTGGGGGGTGTAACGTCCTTTTCCACCACATAGGGTGATATTAAGGACGGGGCAACGATGAAAAAGCCAGCACAAATATTTGGCCACAGCCGGGATACGAACTCACGACCCGAGCATTAGAAGTCCAACGCTCTACCATTCGGCCACCCCGGCTCCCCCTCGTACGTAAGGCACCAGGTGTCTGGATCCCGAGGTGACATTGCACCACTTGGGTCACGTGGTTTTATATTTAGGGGGATGTTGTGCTCTTTACTGTGACATTACCTTCAGCGGGTTCCTAAGGAAACCTGGGGGAGCCGGGGTGGTGGAATGGTAGGGCGTTGGACCAGTTCTAATGCTCGGGTCGTGAGTTCGTATCCCGGCTGGGGCCAAATATTTGTGCTGGCTTTTTCATCGTTGCCCCGTCTTTAACATCACCCGTATGTGGTGGATAAGGACGTCAAACCCCAAAACACCCACCCTCTTGGTTTCAGACAGCTCCGTCAACACACGCCTGTCTGTGGCTATGCAAGCGTCTAAATGGTGTAATGCTGGACACCGCCAAATGTACTCAGAACGATCTGTACGCTTCAAATCTTAAACCTTCGGCCTTTGAATACGACACTTTGTGAAAATGACAAAAGGGGCCGTTCATCAAGCAGAGCTGATCAGTTCAAAAGTGCAACCCTCTCTCTCTCGCTCGCTCACTCGTGCCGTAAGGAAAAAGAAGACGAAGAAGAAGAAATTATGCACAGTGGGAATGTTAATGGGCACAATAAGCCAGGAGAGGAGAAAGAGCACGGGAGGAATGAGTGCGAGGTCACGCGTTTCAAATTACTCACAAGACAATAGGACAGAAGAGCAGAGTGCATTCATCAACGTAAGTCAGTGAAAGTCAAGACGTACATGATTGTGCTACTGGGGAGTCGTTGTAGTCTGTGATGTCTCATGACTGGCGTTGATCATCTGTTTGCTGATTTCTCATTCCGTTGCGTACTTTATTTTATTTCACCGATTTACATTTCGCCAGGGTGAAGTCAGTGGAAGGTAGATGATACGCGAGAACGCATGTTCGAGGGCACGCACCACACACACACAGACACACACACACACACACACACACAAACACACACACACACACACACACACACACACACACAGAGGTCATTTTAAAAGGGTAAAACGGAAATCAGGAAATGTATACGACTTACGGCCAGAGAGAGAGAGAGAGAGTTCATTTGTCGGTGAAGTCGAAGACAAAATTTCCTTTTATGGACAATAAAATTATCTGAGTCTGCCGTATATGTATCTGCATCTGCAAGTCAAGTACACTATGACTGTGATCGTCTAAAAAAAATGGAGGGTGCACCAGTCATTCAGGCTACAATTTCATGATCCAGCACACAACGGTAGGTTGTTTAAGTAGCTTCCTATGTAAGCCGTATCCAGCTTCTACTGCCTGTCAATACCACGTCGATGATACATACTTCCTCCAGCTTTAAGTCGAGCTCAGTATTATAGATCTTATAGATCTACCACAGACTCTCGTCGGTTTCTTGGGGAGCCGGGGTGGTCGAATGGTAGAGCGTTGGACTTCTAATGCTCGGGTCGTGAGTTCGATCCCGCCTGGGGCCAAATATTTGTGCTGGCTTTTTCATCGTTGCCCCGTCTTTGATATCACCCTATGTGGTGGAAAAGGACGTTAAACCCCCAAACACCCACCCACCCACCCTTGTCAGTCTTGAATCTTGAATCCTCCACTTTTTCTCCCTTCCAAAACCTCACTCACGAACTGATATCGAAATCCATCTGACATTGCACATGCACTTTTGTTCACAGCTATGGCGATAACAAAGTCTGGGGGGAAAAGTGTACAAATTTCCCGAAAGGGATATTAAGTACATGTAGTATAAAAAAAAGGGCTCTGTCAGATTTTGAACAGCTGACCCTCCGATCTAGAGCAGAAATCCAACTGACATTGCACGTGCAATCAGTCACGCACCACATGACCCTACACTGTTCAGCGAATCACGGACACCGGACATTCCTTGCTCAGCTCCCCGTGCTGCCTGATGGCATGGTAACCGGGGAACTGTTTGCTGGCCATAAAACCTCACGTCCTGGGCTTTCATAGCTCGCGTTTAACGGCTTTTACACAGTGGCGGGCGGCCGTACACCATGTCGCCCGCACAGGATTTTGTTGCTAATGTGTCACATATCCACATCGCGAGGAAATAAAATAGCGGGACTGTC
Organism: Batillaria attramentaria; assembly: GCA_018292915.2. NCBI lineage: Eukaryota > Metazoa > Mollusca > Gastropoda > Batillariidae > Batillaria > Batillaria attramentaria. Next base: position 4,621,811 of record JACVVK020000002.1, read on the forward strand.
TGAAATGCATTTGCATCAGTTTTAAAACAAAAACAAAAAAACAAAAAACAAAAAAAGCGGCGAAGTATGGCAAATATTCGTGTAGATGCTTTTACACCACCATCGCTCCCGAAACAAGTGTTCCAGTGCAGTAGTGCAGTAATCTGGTGTAAAGAGTCTTCATTTAATAATTTTAACAATAATAATAATAAGCTCATTAATATAGGCGCTACATCCCAAATACTTGGCTCCGGCAAAGCGTCGCGAGCTAAACCCAACACGCACGCTCACGTGGATCACACGCATTCTCTCACACACTGGACATGAACAGATTACAATTTTAAAATAAATGTACGTGGTGCGAAGGGCCAGCTCAGCAATTTAAGTTTCGGAATTTTTAGAATTTGTTTTTAATTTTGTGGGCTGAACATTTCCAAAGCAGAGGGGGGAGGAAGCCGGAGTACCCGGAGAGAACCCCCGACGGTCGGCCCGAATGAACGGGAAAGAAAAATTCTTCACCCCGAGTGGGACTCGAACCTGACCTCTCGCATTTGTTAAAAGTCTTAACCACTAGACCACCGACCGCCCCGATTGCAATTCCATTTCATCTCTCAGCAATTTCCCTAGGGTCGTCTTTGAGAGACTGTTCCAGTGTTGGTTGGTTTCACACTGGCCTTGCCCTCGTAGGTTCGTCGGACGCTGACTCTGTGCAAGCCTGGGCTCTAATCAGGACTTTGCGCATGCAACGTGCGTCTCAAACTCTTCTTTACGACTACTGATCTACCTAGGCGCAGGCCAACCATAATGCTTGCCCGGCCGGCGAGGATGTCTGCTCTGTCATTGCCTCTCACCCCTGACCACTGTCAGGGCAGAAGATCTAAAGGAGTCCCTGCATGCGAATGCTTTTCGTTGACGCATGCCTGTCTGGGCTACAGAAGCGGGATACGGGCATTATTTAAACAAAATACAGGTTTTCTTTGTGGGCCGATTTGATGAATAGGGGCCTATACACCAGCAACAGTCGGTGTATGGTGTGAGTAGTATATACATATAATATACTTTATAACTGGAACAAAGGCGTCGCTAAGCCGAAAACAGGCGCTCAATCAGGTCAGTTTGAAAGTAGGGGAAGTAAGTAAAGCTGAGAGCGCTCTCTAGATCTAGGAGATGCGTGCTTTGTATACCATTGGACAAATCCCCCTTGCCCTACATTGGCCACAAGCCACAGTGGAGGGGGGGGGGGGGTATCTACAATCCTACCGCTGAAACACCTAGCAGATCTAAGGGTATCTCACCATTCATACGGCCCCCATTCCCCTCCCACCGGGAGGAAAATGGTCAATACAACCTAGGCCATATGAATCGGTGATTTTAGCCGCTCACAACCATGGTTTCGGGTCAATGGGACCCTCATCAGGTGAGCATGCGGCGATACCCACGCCGGATGCAGCGTCCAGCCAGCACTAAATGGCTGCCCCAGAATAATCTGGTGCGTTTCCAGTCACGGTACTAGCAGACGTCGCTACCTTAAAGCTCTACAAGAGGTTTCAAAAAAGACTACATAATTTAGATAGAGCAACTGCCTAAATGTTATGTAATTATGTTTAATATAGAGTGGGAAAAAGGCGTCGCTAAAGCCATGTATATATGATTTTGTTTTCTCACAATATCTGTTGTTTTACTGGAAGTGTATGCTTTTCAATGCACGGCAAGTTTTAGCTGAGCTATCTTCCGTCTGCATAAACAGCCCCCCCCCCCCCCCCCCCCCCCCCCCCTGTTTGTGGGAAAAACAAATTCCACCTGAACACCACTTGCTCCCCTTGAAGCCAGCGGAAAAGCTTTTCCTTGTAACATTCTCAGTGGAAAAACAACAGCACGCCGTTGTTCATTGAGAAGATAAACCACGTAAAACAAGCTAGTGCCAGGACGTGTTAAAGATGCGGGAAATTCGGTAGGACGCGAGTTGGCCCGTACATCAAGAAACGGTCTGCCTGCCCAGCAGCGATGAGAGATCAAACGAGGTGTTAGAAATGTTGGGGGCTGGTGCGAGACGAAAGGGGGGGGGGGGCTGAGAGAGAGAGAGAGAATCAATGAATCCATGGCTCAATGACTTAAGGAAGCTATCAACGGTATTTTTCAGACGTGGAGATACTGACAATGTTGTGTACATGCAGAAGTCATTTTAGGTATCTACCGTTGCTAACGGGGGGTTGGGGGAGGGGGGGAGAGAGAGAGAAGGCAGTTAATCACCAAGGCCAAAAACCTGAACTGGTGGCATGCACGAAGGTGTTTTCTCCAGCAATTAACCTTCTCCGTGTCAAAGCTGTCTAACACACCAACCATACATTATAGCCTAAAGCGTGCCAAGCGTGCACTCTGTGGCTCGTACGTTTCCAGAACAATTCTATCAAAACAACCACTAGGGTGCGCATCCTTCAGTTTACTCAGCTGCAACGATTCCACTGAATCCCTTCAAGTTCTGTGCCGCTTTAATAATAATAATAATGACAGAACCTATATGGCGCTGTAACCTATTGGTTGATAACAGTTCTAAGCGCTAAAAAGGGAATTTAAAACAATGTATACAAAAATAGGGGGAAAATGTCAGGGCGCAACGACATACGCACGCACGCACACACACACACACACACACACACACACACACACACACACACGATGTAAACCAGAACAGTCAAATGTTGTTAGGAGCAGAAAACAGGTGGGTCTTCAGGTTTTTCTTGAAAGTTTCCAGGGAGGGTGCTTGGTGGTTTTGTCAAGTTGTAAATGTGGCAAAGATCGAGACATTAAACAATAATTTGAAACTTAACAATAATGGGTGCCTTGCGGTTAACTGATCCGTGACGGGAGACTTCGATCAAAGGTTAAAGCCACGCATCGCCAACATAAACTTTTGCTCATCAAAATGGAATTCTCCCTCCGTTTTCATGAAGTACATACAATGTCAAGCATGTGTGTCTTCAATGAAGTTTGTTAGAGGCTTGTGTTGCATGTAGTCAGTTTGCTACAGTTTCATGGCGGCAGGCCCAGGTCGGCACGCTGATAAGGCAGCAGTAGCCCCAGTCACAATAGGGGTGGGTGGGTGGGTGGGTGGGTAGGGGTTTAACGTCCTTTTCCACCACATACGGGTGATACCAAAGACGGGGAAACGATGAAAAAGCCAGCACAAATGTTTGGCCCAACCCGGGATACGAATTCACAACCAGAGCATTAGAAATCCAACGCTCTACCATTCGGCCACCCCGGCTCCCCGCCCAGTCACAATAGAGTGAATTCTGAATATGATTACCTCACAGAATGTGTATGATCAAGGTGACTGTGAATTGCCCAAGCCCCATTATACGAACATGGTTTCCTTCTAGTCATTCTGCGCAACCACCGGATCAGTGCTAATACGCTGACTGTGTTAAAACAACAACAACAACAACAACAACAACAACAACAACAAAAACATATATGTTAAATATGTATCATTTCAGACGTACTGCTTCATTGTTGTATTGCATTTGTGCTAGAAAAGGCTTTTCTCGAAGGATTTTCTGTCCACCGCGAACCTGATTCAAAGATGAGGGCATTGGGAAAAGGTGTGGATTGAAACCCATGCCCTTGTGATCAAGATTTCAACTCTAAGACACCTATGTTATCCCGGACCCGCCCCCTCCCCCCCCCCCCCCTCAACGAACTTCTTATCTTGACCCCACTCCCCACCCCTCCACTCCCCTCTTCCCGACATCCCTCATGTACTGCTTTAAAGTTGAAGACAAATCAGTTCTAAAAAACCACAGACAGAAAGTCAAAATAGAGAGCGTTCAGCGATGGTCTAATGGGTATAGCGCGTCGGATTTAGCCGCTGCGCTACTGACCGGCCGTCACCAATGTCACGGCGATGAAGCGTGGGTTCGAGCCCAGGTCGAGTTTGTGATATGTGATACCGGTTTTTCCTGGCTGCCGGGCTGCTCATCGGGGGTTTCTCTCCGGCTCATCCGGCTTTCCTCCCCCAGCAAAATTGTAAAAAGAAAATATATATATATATATAGGATAGGTATTGGGTGGCGCTGCACCGGGGCGACACGCTTCCCCCAGGGGAAGCAGCCCGAGTTTCCCGAAAGGGACAATAAAGTAGTAAAAAAAAAAAATGAAAACCCCGACGTCAAGTAACTAAAAACAACAGAATTGTGAGCATACGCCACAACAGCGGAACTAAAATTACTCGCATGGCAGTAAAAAGTGGCATTATCAAAGCAGTCATGCTCCTCCAGATCTGTGGTGGTCCTTCTCAGTTTGCGTAACTCAACCCACAACCTTGCATCACACGAAATCCGCCGCTCCTTCACACGCACACAGTACGGCACTTGACTGCCCACACACAATGAGCCGGATGATATATAGAACCGGCTATCACCCATTCTTGTCCTGTAGTTCTATTGCTCATTCTTATCCTCTCTCTATATATATATTTCTGTCTTATCCTGTCTATTTTGTCCGATCCTCTTGAATAAGACGCAATCGTCCCTAAGAGGATCAACTGCAACTGCCTGAGACATAGATATCTGTCCACCTATTCACTGTACAAATCGTCCCTCGTGACGCGTTGAGTCACTGTGATGCCGCAACATGAGCTGGTGGCTGTCATACCACAGACTGTGTCGTCTGTACAGTATGTGTATGCTGCAGAGAGTCCCGGGTAGCTTTAGACACCGTGGTCATACGTCCAGCGGAAGTCCAGGGTGGACTTTTTTGCGCTTGTATTTGCCTTTCTTACTACCGTGGTCAAGGAAAGTCGGACTGTTCTCCCCGGGGAGAGGGGGTGGGGGGTGGTGTGGGGTGGACGTGTCGCCATAGTACAGCACCACACATTTTTGCTTTTTCCTGCATGCACCGTGTGTGGTTGTTTTTCATTCCGTGACCTCTTCCGTATAGAATGGGATCTTTGACGTACACACTTGATATTGTGCGTGCTCGCTTACACGAAGGCGGGACATGCACCGTCACGGTAAATGAGCCTGCACGTGAATTTGACTCAGTTAGGCGAGGAAAAATCTCACCAGGGATTCGAACCTGCGCCAGGTATAGTGTCTTCTGTCCATAACAAACGTGACGTCAGATACAACCGGCCCGGTCCAGTGCCTTTTCCAGTAACTCAGTAAAGATCCACCGCTCTGTCATCTGACCTACTTCGACACCTCCCGCTACTGAAACAAGAGAGAGAGAGAGAGAGAGAGAGATCCTAAGTTTTTGTTCATAACTTCTTCTCTTTGGCTTTTGACATTCCTTGGACTCCTCTATAAAATTGTTTGCTATTTGTTAAAAGTGTTATTCGGCATTTGAACCACCAGTACATGTGAACAGATTTTTAATACACGTAATGTCAAATGGTGATAACCGCTTCCACAAAGTTTGGGTTTTTAGTGGATTACTCGTTTGTTCAAACAGCTTGCGAGAAATCCTACGTCAACACACACACACACACACACACACACACACACACACGCATGCACGCACACCGTTCACAGTAAATGAGCAGAACGGAGAAAAACACCGAGACAGAAACACCAGACATACCAACACGAAATCAACTCTCGCCTATCTCGAGCGGAGCTCCGAGAGAGATTTTTATCTGTGTGGAAGTTTTGGCTACAGACATTTCCCGGAACGTTGGGTTTTTTTTTTTTTTTTGTCAGAAGCCACCAATTACGGCACAGTTGTCGATAGTTTCTCAAGTGCTGCACGCTGACACTGAATCTGCTATTGTCTCAGGAATCTTGCGTAGCAGAGAATGATCACTTTGTTTGCCACTTAAAGGACTCATATCCTACGGATACTAGGCTTCAGCCAGTTCAGGGCAGACAACTTTACTTTTGGAACAGTTAATTGCGCGTGTGAGTACATCTCTACGCTACCTTAACCCTTTCTACGCTACCTTAACCCTTTCTACTCTGACGCTACCATCATATGTCTGACGCTAGCAGCCTGGAGCGACCCCCTCCCTCCTCCCCCTCCCCCCTCCTCCCCCTCGTGATGAAACAAAGCCGGCTTCCTTTACCTTGGATCATTCTTTTTGCGACATAAACCCGCATGAAAAACGTACCTCAACGATAACCAACGGAAACAGAAACCGTTTCTAAAGGAGATTACTCCAATAAAACCTAGTAACGGTTGGCAAACGGTGAAACAGAACGAAGATTTCGCACGCTACTGACTGTTTTGGGTGGGTTAATGGTTAGGAGGACTCGCAAAACACCCCCCCCCCCCCCCACACACACACCCCAAAACACCCGCCTTCCACAATGGAGAGTGCAGCAAAAGGTTTTACTCCAATTCAAGTCGTATACTTTGGGTAACTGTCATCTTAATGATAAGCAGAGACCTGAATGCAACACACTTGCCTCTACTGACTGTGAGAAGGAGAACTACAACGACCCGAAGCTATCCTTCTGAGGGCGCATGGTAAGTCGTATACGTCTCCTGATTTCTGATTTGCTCTTTTAAAACGACTTTATGTCTGTTAAACATATTGAGCCGGTATTAATTCGATCTTTACACGCAGCAGCAACACTTCAATCAGTTTTCATGGGGCTGCTTTCATTGCAAGAATTGTATCAAAGTGATTACGTCAAATGTATTATGCGTCATCCCAGTGAGGAAAAACGTCACAGATTTCAAAGAAAACAACATGACGTCTCTCTTCCAAAAACAAGACTGGTCTGACAAGCCCGGTCAGTTATTTCCATTCAGAGAGAGAGAGAGAGAGAGAGAGAGAGAGAGAGAGAGAGAGAGTGTGTGTGTGTGTGTTTGTGTGTGTGTGTGTGTGTGTGTGTGTGTGTGTGTGTGTGTGTGTGTGTGTGTGTGTGTGTGTGTGTTTCAATAATACAGGTTCAGTCAGTTCAGTGCTAGACTAATATCCCACAAGCTCCCTGTCTGTAACAGCAGTTCCAGCCGTATCAAAACTGCAACAAAGGCTCGTAAAGACGCCGCTCTCTCTCTCTTCACAAGACTATCAGCCTTGTGATAAAGTGACGTTAAATTCCAGGGTATCTGGCAACTGCTCTCATACACGAATTAATGCCGCAGCCTGCATCTTTGAGAAGCCAGAAAGTTCTACACACACACACACACACACACACACACACACACACACACACACACCTCTTTCCGTAGTTGCTTCTGATCAGATGCGCGTGCTGGATTCCCCATCCAACCCCGCAACACCTCATTCCACCCGCCAAAAGAACAGTTCAAGTCAAGATGGAATCTCTGCGCACGAAAAAGCCCATACCCACTCCACCATCTCTCAGTAATCTCCCCCAGTACCGTAGTGTAGTGGTTAGCACTTCGGACCATGGACCGCGACACCGGCCGGGGTTCGAATTCCAGCCGCCGAGGCAAGCGTGTGTGCGCGTGTAGGGGCAGGGATGGTATTTTTGTTTTACGTTTTATTGATAATATTTAGTTGTTTTGTTTCTTTTATGCAGTAGTTGTAGCGACGGCACGTTAGAAACTTGACCTTTGTATTAAAACTTCTGCCGTTGAGAAATAAAGATTCATCATTCATGCCACAACAACAACAGCAACAGCAACAAGCAACAACAACAGCAACAACAAAATGCTGAAACTGTTTCTCTTAAGCAAATGCTTGTCCTATCTAACACGAGATTGTCAGCCCTCATCCAATTAACTCAATTCCTACCAAGTAAGTTTGAGGGTTGTGCACCACTGGCCTCACTGAAAATATCATATTTATCATGTCTGCATTGGATTAACTTGAAATGTGGCTTAGCGGGAGTGTTACTCGTGTTTTCTGCAGTAAGAGCCGCCAAGGCCTGATTCAGTGCCTCATTCTCACATACAGGGCCAAAACCGAAAAAGAGTGCAGAGTGACGAAAAGTCACCAAGCATCAGTGAAGTGTTTATAGATACGCAAGCCCGAGTAGACAGCATTACAAGGCAAGAATTTGTGTCTCTACAGTTTTGTCGTGGGATGCGGTGGCCGACGGGAGTAAAAAAAAAAGTCGTGCTTACTCCAAAACGTTGCCTGTTGCCTCTGGTTGTGTGAACTGGACCTGTTTGTAGAACGCGGTCAAGGACACATTATCATGTAAATGTGGCCGACCTGAAAGGCTGACTGGATTGAATAATACTCAGCTGGACTTTCCTGTTAGGGTGGCGGTCCCTTCCCCATATAACCTGCCCATTAGGACCGTCTCTAGTCACCTCGTTGTGGCGTGGGACGATAAACCCAACTAAACAACCAACCTATCCACGTCTGTAGTGGAAGGAGTGTGTGTGTGTGTGTGTGGGGGGGGGGGGGGATCCTAATGACAAAGGAAGATCAGGAAATGATTCCATTCTCCGTACACACAGGGTTTGTGTTTTCGTGTCTACAATCTTCACAGGCGAACACGAGACGCACACATGCACATCATTCTGTGGCACACAGAGAATGAACTTGCGTCCGAAAGTCGACTCTCGACTATTAGTGATTATTGCGCTGACCTGAGAATGAAGGAGATTTATTTCCAGCTTGCTCCCCCCCCCCCTCCCCTTTTGCTCCTTCGACTGTACAGGGTATTAACCAATAAGCTGTAGAGGTTCATATTTCGTGTTATCCCCATTAGCAGAAGGCCGTGTTCCCACTGCCCACGTCAATGAGGAGGAGAAAGAGGAGGAGGATTCACGCGAGGCCAAGAGTGCACATGCAGTGGCCTTTCTTTCCAGGCGAGTGAGTGAGTGAGTGAGTGAGTGAGTATAGTTGTTTAAAGTCCCGCTACCTACAAATGGGCTAAGCAGGACGTGTCTGCACTGCTTGAACCCCCCCCCCCCCACCCCCAAACAAACAAACCAACCAAAACAAACAAACAAACAAACAAACAAACACATATAAAAACCACCAAAAACAAAACAAACCAAAACAAAAACAAACACAAAACAACAACAACCACAACAACAACACCCTTAAAAAAAAACCAACAGCCAAAAAACAAAACAAAACAACAACAACAAAACCAAAATTGTAATATTGAACAAATAACGCAAACTGGTCCACGGGGCAGTATAAACCTAGGACAAGCAGGAGACGCTGCACCTTCATAGTAGACTAACAATATAGAAAAACATAGGGGAAAAATAGGATTTAAGAACTGGGTGGCGCTGCACCGCGGCGACGCGCTCCCCCCGAGGGAAACAGCCCGAATTTCCCCGAAAGGGATGATATAGTAGTAAAAATAAAATCCTGATATGGTAGAATGATAATAAAGAATGAGGGTGGGTGGGTGGGTGTTTGTGAGTTTAACGTCCTTTTCTATCACATACGGGTGATATCAAAGACGGGGCAACGATGAACAAGGAGGAACGGCCCCGTCCTACAAAGTTGTTTCTCCAAACTTCATTTTATTTTGTCTGTTTTGTTGTTATTGTTGCCGGTTCTCCCCTCTCCAAGTGCTACCAATGACACTAGATCCTCTACGACCTCGACCGATTAGCCTCGTGACTGGGGGTGGGGCCGGGTGGGGGAAGAAGGGAGAGAGAGAGAGGCAGAGAGTTTAACGTTCTTTTCCCCCACATAAGGGTGATATCAAAGACGGGGCAACGAGAAAAAGGCCAGCACAAATATTTGGCCCCAGCGGCCGGGATTCGAACTCTTGGCCCAAGCATTGAAAGTCCAACGCTCTACCATTCGGCCACCCTGGCTCCCCAGAGAGAGAGAGAGAGAGAGACGTCAGTTCCGTGAACTAAACATTTGACGTCAGCCTCAGGCAGGTCCGGCGTCATACAGAGGGAGAGAGATGACGTCAATTCCGTGAAGTAAACTTTTGACGTCAGCCTCTAGCACTGAGATCGTCTGAGGATGCTTGTTCATGTCTTGTCATTTCCCTGTTGGCTTTGTGACTTCTCCGACTGAATTATTTTTCACATGAAATCTGGAAGATGTAGAGGGCTGATGAAATGTCGGAAGCAGTGACGATACTTGCAGATTTTGTCTGTGAACCAAACATTTGACGTCAGCCTCACGCTGCTCGTCTGACAGATGATACTTCTAATGTATATCTTGTGATTTCCTTGTTGCTTTTGTGACTTCCGGGACTGAATTAATTTTGACATAAAATCTGGAAGATCTAGAGAGCTGATGAAACGTGGACTTAAAGTGCCTTGGATTGTACTTACGAAATTGCAAAATTGGAACTTTTTTGACCGGCGCTTTCTCGCAGAAACATGAAAAATGTGTTTATCTAAAAGCTTTGCTATTCTTAATACTAAAGCTATAATAGTGCAGTAGTTCATGTCATATGTGCAGTTGGCACAAGTGACAAAAATACCGGAATGATGAGTAATTTGAAGGAGTCTTTTCATAGATATTTGGCCTTATATGCAAACCACCCCTACCTCGAAAATATTTTTCTTACACAAAACCTGTCAGAGCTACAGAGCTGTGCTACGAAAACAGGCAGTATAATTGAATGATCTTCCCAATTTCAGAAAATGAAGCCATTTGAACATTTTTTGCGAAAAAATTTGTAACATGACCGATTTTTTAAAATCGGCGATAACTCTTCTGAAAATGCAGTAAGCTAAAAATCGTGAAAGGTAGGTCTGGAGAAGGTGAATTCCCATTTTATCTCAAAGTAAAAGGGCCTCCAACGAGGTGGTTTAGCAGATAGCCATCATTACATCCGTCCACACACACACACACACACACACACACACACACACACACACACACAGACACACACACGTCTCACAACTCCCGCCAAAAAGAACGCAGCAGCATAGTGTGCACGTAAGGTGTCTATGACGCAGATTTCGTTACGTCACTGTGTGCGTGAAAGTAAGTATTGTGTGGAGAGACGTCACAGTCTTGTTTTGTATCACTGAAACTTGCTGCTGCGCGTAGCAAAATCTGCCCCGTCTCATAAAGTTGTTTCTCTATAGAGAAACAACTTAAAAAGCAAGCACAAATATCTGGCCCAAGCCGGGATACGAACTCATGACCCGAGCATTAGAAGTGCAACGCTCTACCATTCGGCCACCCCGGCTCCCCTAATAACAAAGAATGAGGTAATGGTATTCAAAGAACTAATGTGCATTTACGCGCACCTGATTACTCAGCTTCACAAAAGAGAGCTTTTAGTTTCCCGAGGGAAAGCAGCTCAATGGCGGTAATGGGGCTGCTAGATGGAATTATACTGATACCAATGACAAGAAACATCGAAACAGGAATTATTATTCCAGAATACATCAGAGGAAAAAGCAGAAGAAGATGGTGATGAAGAAGAAAGCAGTGCTCTATAATCAGATCAACTACAGAGAATAGGACTCGACACCAGGAAATGAGATCATATAGCGAAAGCACGACGCCGAGGAATACAGAATTGCTGCAGGCTCGCCAAGGGAATTAATAAGAAACGAAAAGGCTGTGTGAAAATACAAGGCAAGGCATACGCAAGCAGTGGGGAAAATGGCGGCTTGTTAAGCACTTTTGTTGGAATTAAATTTAATTTCTGACTCACTGCATCAGCCGAGACATGTATTACAATCTACAGCAGGAAACGGGACCGTATTGAGAAGCAAGCCCATCCCGGGTATACGACGAGCCCTACTGGTATGAATTGTCCAATAATCTGCCATCAAATGGCAGATACAGGTTCTTCTTCCTATCGAAACATACAACAGACGTCCTCTCAGACCGGCCTGTCCGTCTAAAAACTAACACAAGGGGACGCAAAAATTTGCAATATGTTCTTACTGAGTTACGTCGCATGGGGAAAAGTTGGCAGAGACAGGCAGTGTCTTATTGAATTTACTCGGCTCGCACATGCCGTAATATGGATTACCTCGCAGGAAATATGCAAGTATGCATCGAGTGTTATGTTACAGAAAGGGCCGGACTTCCTGCTAGTGAAAACAAATTTTGTCTCAGGAACGACGCTTGTGCACGGGTGCCCAGACTGTACTGCCGGGGCGCGACATTGGGGTATAGCGCACTTGTTCTGCATTATGCAGGGGACTGTTGCTGCACTCCTATACTACTAAACGCGATTTTTTTTGCGAGTGATAGTGGCGTGAATTCATACACCTGCAGGGCGAATGGTCATACCTTGACTCAGGAGGAGTCAGGATAGCCGATGGTAGAGCGTTGGACTATCCATGCTCGGGTCGTGAGTTCGAATCCTGGCTGGAAAGCAGATATTTGTTACTGGCTTTTTTCTCGCTGTCTCGTCTTTGGTATCAACCGAGTGTGGTGGGGAAAAACCTATACCCCCTCACCCCCCTCACCCCAACGGCAGAAAACGTATGCATCTTTCCGCTACAAAACCTGGCTATATTGTGTATACTTTGGTTACCCAAGCGCCAAGGCTGAGGGAGGGGAAACGAAGCTCGAAAATGGCGAACTGCAACCAAAAATCATGCAAAACTGATATGGAAACAATAAAAATAAAACTTTAGTTCAGTCCTCTCTCTCTCTCTCTCTCGCATCCCCCCCCCCCCCACACACCCCTTTCAAAACCCCCACGCGAAGAGGCCATTTCAGCTGAAACGCTTAAAACATCTCAACAAGTCCGAATTGGCACTTACTGAAAGAAAAAGCCAACATCAAAAGCCCACTTAAAACACGAATGAAGACCGTTCATTTTACCGCTGATATTTTCCCTCAACACGACGCTCCAGCACTTCAAAAACGTTTCCCTCGCCAAAAATTATGGGGCCTGTGTTTAGGCTGTGGGGGACCTCCATAGCTCGTTTAGTTTGAAGCGGCGATGATCATAAAACTCTGACAAGCACGCGGGGCCCTTCGGGGATGACTGTTGGCCATTTCTCTGCCGTGCATCTTTCGTTATTCTATTCTGGAGATGAAAGGAAACAAGTAGACGCGTGGATGCAGGCCTGCGAACTATCATTCCAAGCCCTCGAGGTATTTCACGAAAGATGTAGGTGCCAAGAGGTTGAACACCACTCGAGAACATTTTGATTCCCTGAAGGTGTTGTTCCCTGGAAACATTTGCCAGATGGAACGCAAACTACAAAGGGTTTGGTGGGGTCTGTTTTGTGGTAACTTGCTCATCGAAGTCTGAAGTAAACGTTGATGACGCTGACTGACATAATTCCCTTGCTCAGAGTGTAGCATGCGGGGTGTAGCTGTGTAGCATGCGGGGTGTAGCTGTGTAGCAAGCGGGGTGTAGCTGTGTAGCAAGTGGGGTGTAGCTGTGTAGCATGCGGGGTGTAGCTGTGTAGCAAGTGGGGTGTAGCTGTGTAGCATGCGGGGTGTAGCTGTGTAGCAAGTGGGGTGTAGCTGTGCAGCATGCGGGGTGTAGCTGTGTAGCAAGTGGGGTGTAGCTGTGTAGCAAGTGGGGTGTAGCTGTGTAGCATGCGGGGTGTAGCTGTGTAGCATGCGGGGTGTAGCTGTGTAGCATGCGGGGTGTAGCTGTGTAGCAAGTGGGGTGTAGCTGTGTAGCATGCGGGGTGTAGCTGTGTAGCAAGCGGGGTGTAGCTGTGTAGCATGCGGGGTGTAGCTGTGTAGCATGTGGGGTGTAGCTGTGTAGTAAGTGGGGTGTAGCTGTGTAGCAAGTGGGGTGTAGCTGTGTAGCATGCGGGGTGTAGCTGTGCAGCAAGTGGGGTGTAGCTGTGTTGCATGCGGGGTGTAGCTGTGTAGCAAGTGGGGTGTAGCTGTGCAGCAAGCGGTGTGTAGCTGTGCAGCAAGTGGGGTGTAGCTGTGTAGCAAGCGGGGTGTAGCTGTGTAGCAAGTGGGGTGTAGCTGCGTAGCATGTGGGGTGTAGCTGTGTACTGAGCAAATGGGGTGTAGCTGTGTAGCAAGTGTCGTATATGACTTGTCATAACAACACCATTTATATCAGTAAAGAAACGGATATGTGAAGAATAGCCACACCGTACCATACCAGTACAGGAGGGTGGGTGGGTGTTTGGGGTTTAACGTCCTTTTCCACCACATAGGGTGATATCAAAGACGGGGCAACGATATGAAAAAGCCAGCACAAATATTTGGCCCCAGCCGGGATCGAACTCACGACCCGAGCATTAGAAGTCCAACGCTCTACCATTCGACCACCCCGGCTCCCCACCAGTACTGAGTCTAGCCTCTCCACAATTTGACCGACGCGTACTCTTCCTGAGCTGCGAATTGACTGGCTTGTAAGGTACAACTCCTATCAATGAGTAGGAGGACAACCGACGTAGATAATGGACAAAATGGCCCACAGTCTGACAGTTCCTAGGATCACAAATCCTTCGGAGCTGTCTCGCACCGTACCATTTCCAGTTACCGCCTCACACAGAGTGGGCTGGTGTTGGGAGTTTAAAGGTCCGTTTGACGATACCATTTTTGTAGGCTCAAAGAGTGACATGTCTGTCACTAGACCACCGACCGTCCCCCCGCCCCTTCCCCCGCCCCGAACGACGGGGCAGCGAGGTGGTCAAATAGGTAGCGCTGCGCTACTGAACGGCCGTCACCAGTGTCATGGCGATGAAGCGTGGGTTAGAGCCCAGGTCGAGCTTGTGATATGTGATACCGGTTTTTCCTGGCTACCGGGCTGCTCATCGGGGGTTCATCCAGCACCGGGTTATCGGGCTTTCCTCCCCCAGCAATAATTGCAAAATTGTTTTTAAAAAAATATAGAGGATAGGTATTGGGTGGCGCTGCACCGCGGCGACGCTCTTCCCCCGGGGGAAACAGCACGAATTTCCCGAAAGGGATAATAAAGTTGTTTAAAAAAAAAAAAGAAAAAAAAAAAAGGCCAGCAAACATATCTGATCCCAGCTGGGATTCGCTCGGCTATTCCGGCTCACCAACCTCATACAGACTGGCATTTGCGTAACCAGAAGCCGAAACGCACAGCGTTTTGCCACAGTCTTGTCAGTCACATCGACTGCTGACTAGAAGATGTTGGCACAACCAAGAACGTCAGTGTACTGCATTTAAATCTCCACACAAGGAAGACACATGCACAAATATACCCAATGCACAGACAGGCTTACGTTCAGCTGACTGGGACCAAAACGCAGTAGCCGGTGGCATTGCCGCTGACGACAATCGACACACATGGCTGACGTCGTATACGGACGGTTGAGTTTTCCTCGTTCGCACGGCCATCAAACGTCAGTGTGTTGCATTCGGAGCTCTACCAATCTCCAAGATAGGTTATTTTTGTTGGACAGACCCAGTTACAAGCGCAACTGTTCCCAAAAAGAATTCTCCGTGTACAAAACCTAGTAATGATAGCAATGGCTTCTTGAAACTTACTTTTTTGTGGCGGCAGGATCAGAGTTGTGTCACACGAACCAAACTACACTTCCAATGACAACAGTCAGGCCTGCTACAGGACAGGTAACGTACAGTGTCCAAGGTACAGGAGACTGAATCCGAAGCTGTCAGACAAACGACACCGCTCACTCCCTCTACAACCCTTTTCACACACCCGAACTCACGCTCCCATTGGCTGGCGGTCCAGGAAATCTGCCGGAATTAGCAAGACGATCGTTGGAGTGGTAATTCTAACCATTCACCACACTTTGACAAAACCTCGGGAGGGAGGGGTGAAAAAGCCGCTCGTGAAGGGATGAGGGGTTTGTGACGGTCGGTTAATTTTAAAAGTGCATGACTTCGCTTACCCCCAGCAACCGTCACGGTTGAGCGCACAGCGGAGCAGGTATCCTGTGGGTCCTCCTGTGTCAGCGTTTCTCCTCGCCCTGAAATAGACCAGAAAGGAACCATCAATATTACCGTCAGGGGCAAAAATGTGGACACATTTTCACTTCTACAGTTCCGGATGAGTGAAGATGCGCTGAACGCCGACTGTACGGCAGAGGTCAAAATAATGTCAAACGGACCTGTATTGTGAGTTCCACGTTTCAAGGGATGTAGTCAAAACTGACGGGAGTATCTCCGGTGCTACTTCGCTCCAAAAAAAAAGCGCCGCTAGGACAGAGATCCCCCCCCCCCCCCCCCAAAAAAAAAAAGAAAAAAAAAGTAGCACCGAGTTTTTTTCATTTTCAAATTTGAGTAGCAGTGAGAGTAGTTTCCAACGGACTTTGGTCTGTAAGCGTGAAACTAATCAATCTCGATCGAAACATTTGAAGCTGAGTAGCACCAAAGATCCTATAGATCTTTGGTAGCACTGGAAACACAAGTGTCAGTCCATGTTGACTACACCCCGTGATGTTCGGCATTAAAATGCTAGAAGTTAGATCCGTGGAGAGTGTATTGAAATAATCAAATGGCCATTACTGATTCAACTGAATGGGGAGAAAGTAAGTACACTCACTTAGTGTCGCCACTAGTGTGAAGGTGTCCTGTTTGTTATGTCACAGAATGGACTAGGCACGAGAAACTGTGCCGTAACTTTATGATAATTCGCTCTGGCGGCTACTCGGTGCAATAGCCCGCGGCTTCAAACATTGCTATGCTAGACACCACGACTGACACTGGGAACTTGACGTTAAACATTTACCTGGACACATGTACGTCAGTGTTACTGAACCGGTCAGCAAGTACACTAGGACGGACTGGCCAGCACACAACTTCACATTTGATTAGAACGAAAATGACTGCCAGCTTGTTTAAAAAAGATAAACATCACAATGCCAAAAGGTTCAAAGCACGCATCGAGTTTATTTCTTTCTTTATCCATCTGTCTGTCTGTCTGTCTGTCTGTCTGTCTCTCTCTCTCTCTCTCTCTCTCAGTTGATGTATTTATTTCGTGGTGCAGCACGGACAGACAGTAAGAGAGACCTGTAAGTCTACTATCTTGAAAATAAAGTTTCAGTCAGTTAATCTCTCTCTCTCTCTCTTTCTCTCTCTCTCTCCCTCTCTCTCCCCTTTCCACTTCTCGAAGGTGCCGTGAGGGCTGCATCGAGGTTTTCGCTGCCCCCACAGTAAAAATGACCAATAATCGTCCTCATCATCACAGAGGACAACGGGCAATACAAATGTATTCCCGACTTTTTTGGCTAAGGAACCTTCATCAAGAAAAAAAAAAAAATTCAAGGGTAGTGCTACGTATCTGGATCATGCCAAGGAGATCAGCATGGTTTGAACCTCCTGGTATTCTGGCCGCAAATCACAGTTTCATTGCGACTGCACTCTCACACCCTGGTGCACAAATGATCACCCAGAACTGCAGTCTGCAGCCACGATCAAGCGCTTCGATTAAACTGCCGCTGGATCTGAAAATAGGCACTTACTCTGTAGCCGGCCGTCTAATCATCATCAAATCTGTACCGCCTCCATTCAGGAGCAAACGGTTCATTTCACGCCAACACCATAAACCTGCGTATCTGTTCTGATATTTCAGGCACAAGTAGGCAGAACCGCGAAACGTTTAGAGGCAATGCATGGGTTATGCCGGCCGGTTCACCACTGTACAGTGCCTGAGGCACAGGGAGTTCGAATCCCTTGCCTGGTGGGCAGGGATTTTGGGCTGAATTTTCCGAATAAAAATCGAGTCAAAATCACGTGCAGACTCGTTTACGGTGCCTGTCCCGGTTTCGCGCGCACACACACACACACACACACACACACACACACACACACACACACACACACACACATGCAGAAATATCAGGTGTGCACTCTAAAAATATCACGCCCAGCCGGTGGCGTGGAAAAGCAGAAATACTGTCACACGCACCAAAGTGGACAGTAGGCTGGAGGTTTGCAAATAAAATAGCGCTTAGCAGCAGGCTTTCACTGTTTCGTCCTCCAGCCCTGCGGCGCCTTGAGCGTTTCAGAAGAGACGGATATGTGCGCCGAAAAACAGCCTACCTACTAGTACCATACACCACACAGTGGATAAGCGTCAATGCGGCAACACGAGTCACTGAGTGGTGTGCTGCGCGGCATATTCAAGACTTCGGCATGTCACCGGCCCCCATAGCGTAGTGGTTAGCACTTCGGACCATGGACCGGGAGACCCGGGTTCGAATCCCAGCCGAGACAAGGGGGATTTTTCCTACCTAGGTCGGCTCCTACCCAGAGCGGGTGTGCTATGGGCCCAATGGGAAGGCTGTTGCCACACAGCCGAGATTCACCCACTTCACGGGTGCGACTTTGGGGGTGCTTCCCTTGGTATGACACGTCTTTTGATGTGGATGATTACACGTCCGGCACCGCAGGTGCCGTAGTTCCCGGGCCTGGTGAACGCCGGGATATTTATGACAGGAAGCGTGGAATGCGGCCCTGTCCCGCAGTCCCAAACCACATGGACCTCCATAGCATCATCTTACCATCATCCTCATCTCCATCATCATGCATAATAAAAATTGCCCCAGCCTTCGAGCCCTCCGTGGATTCCACCCATGACCTGGGAGGAACACCACTGAAGCTGGCAAAAAGAGTTGGGGCAGCAAAAAAAAAAAAAAAAAAAGACTTCGGCATGTCCTGTTATCTTACAGTAGGCTAGCCAGTACTGGCAACATCAGAAGTTATAAAGGTTAGCGCGTTACCGGCTGACTCTGCAACTGAACAGATTCTCTGCTGAACTGAACCTACAAGAGCACCATCAAAATCCCAAAATAAATGATATGTTTGAACCCGCAAAGACGGCCGGCGTTGTTACTGACAACAATGAACGAGAAAATTAAGAACTGACGAGAAGAGGATCCGGCATTTGTGTCGAAATGCCAACCGACAACAGCCGTGACCGTGGCAATTGATTAGACAGCAGCAGCAGTAACAACAACAACATTTGAACAACAACAACAACATCTGGAAAGCACGAAGACTGAATATCTGTGGGCTTTTCTAAACAAACAAACAAACAAACAAATAACCAACTTGAATCCGTCCTGCTTGCTAGTCAGTCAGGCGATGGAAAAGCACTCGCGCAGCATGAGGATTAACGCAGCTGGCAAACAAGCTTCTGTCTCCTGACCTTATGAGAACATTACACACACAGCGGAAAGCCTTTGGCACGGCCCGTCTGCACGGTCACTACACTGCGAGGGTCGAAACAAACAGCAACCAAAATCTTTCGCCACATCTCACTGAGTATAGCCCTGGCTCACTGTGCACTGGACATCTGAACACGGGGCAATGAAAGTTAAGAGTCCTTGCCAGCCCAACCAGCTCACCTTCCCCCCCCCTTACTCCCCCCCCCCCCCGCCTCCCCATCGATAGGAGGAAACGTTTTATGCAGCCCCTGTTTATCACAGTTTTATCACTTGGCCCCCGTGCCACGATGGGGTCCCGTTGGGGGAAAACTGGGCGGCTGGCTGGCACTTCGGCAAGATGAGAAGACATCGGTACTGGGGCCCCCCTCACACCTTGAGCTGCCTAATCATCCCAGCCTACAGCTGTCTGCCCGATGGGGGAGAGGTGTGAAACCAGGCACACACAAGGGGCTTAATTGCTCGGAAAAAAATGCAGAAACGTTTCCTCTGATGTTGAAGTACGGATAAGACAAACGTAGATGTTGTCGGTACGTCTTCCGTGGAAAAAAAAGAAGAAAGAAACACACACACACACACACACACACACACACACACACACACACACACACACACAACTCAGTCTCTGTCTCTGTCTGTCTGTCTCAGTTTCTGTGTTTCTCAGTGTGTGCGCTGGACTTTCAATGCTCGGGTCGTGAGTTCGAGTCCCGGCTGGAGTCAAATATTTTTTCCAAGCTTTTTTCTCGTTGCCCATTCTTTGATATCATGCATACTGACGTGGTGGAAAAAGACGTTAAACTCCCAAACACCGACTCTGTCTGTCTCAGTGTGTCTCTGAGAGAAATGCCGCAGTCAACAGTCTTGTCTCCCCACTCCCCCCCCCCCCCCTCTCTTTCCTATCATTTTTTTTCTTCTATACTTTGACTGAACTGCAGGATCCAGTGTTCACTCTTACTATACAGGTACAGTTCTCTCCCTTGCAGCGCCCACGTCCCTGTTCGTTCCGTTTGAGTATAAGCAAAGACTAGTACGGCAAGTCTGCGACTGTCAGTTCAGGGACTAAAAGATAACACACGCTGATGATTATCCCGAAGTACTAGTACGTCTGCGACTAGAGTTAAATCTCAGACTAGGAATATCTGTTTTCATGCACCAGACCCCGGATGTTTACAGCACTTGATCCTGGTCTGTTCTTTCTGTACTTACTGTCTTCGTTCTTTTTTTTTTTTAAACCTGTATACATGCATCTCCCCTCCCTGACAAAATGTGTGTGTGTGTGTGTGTGTGTGTGTGTGTGTGTGTGTGTGTGTGTGTGTGTGTGTGTGTGAGAGAGAGAGAGAGAGAGAGAGAGCGTGTGTGTGTGTGTGTGTGTATCACAGACGGTCAGTGTGCGCCGGAGCGTACAGTGTGTGTGTGTGTGTGTGTGTGTGTGTGTGTGTGAGAGAGAGAGAGAGAGAGAGAGAGAGAGAGAGAGAGCGTGTGTGTGTGTGTGTGTGTGTGTGTGTGTGTATCACAGACGGTCAGTGTGCGCCGGAGCGTACAGTGTGTGTGTGTGTGTGTGTGTGTGTGTGTGTGTGTGCGGCGCGCGTGTGTGTGCTTTTGTTTTTCCTCCTCATTTAACACTGAGGCGCTGCTGCAAATTCACGGTTACATAATGCAACTTGATCAGCCTGTCTCGGACATTTATCATCATTTTACGACGCACAGTCATTCCCTACCTCAGCCAAGCTGTCTGCGCGGGATAGAGGGACCGTGCATTCGTTGCTCGGTGTCCCACTCCGATCATGTAGCACGAAACCACTATCTCATGGCGACATGTATGTAACCGGTCACCATAATCGGAAAATTGTCGTAATTGGCTCCATTTTGTGTTCTCAGGAAGGAAAACTCTTCTGTCTTACAGCTAGGGTTGACAATCATGTGCAAACAGTTTAATATCACATGTTAGGGCTATTGAGATCCGTGAAAGAACAAACAAATAAATAAACAAGATAAAACCGAAAAAAAAGAAAAAGGAAATGCATAAGCGAGGACTAAGGCACGCGCGCGCGCACGCACGCACGCACACACACACACACACACACACACACACACACACACAGGGGTACCCTGAGTGCACATTTTCAAATGGAGGATGTCTGTCTTGTTTTCAATGAGCAGGCGTGCGCTGAGTTGCACTCCCAAACTTATAATTTGCGAGCGGTAACGACGTAAATGTACTTAAACGATGAATGGTCGTGCAGACCTCGCCGCACCAAGAAGTGCGTCTGCTCTACACCCTTGCTGCAGCCTTGACTTTTTGACAACTGTTCAGTTAATGCGGTTGTTGCCTCCCTTTGGGCAGGACGCAAGCCGAACGAACGGACAAAGCCCTTCGAAAATTGTTGAGACCCGAGGGTGGGGGGTGGGTGGGTGTTTGGGGGTTAAACGTCCGTTTCCACAACCCTACGGGTGATGTCAAAGACCGGGCAACGATGAAAAAGCCAGCACAAATAATTTGGCCCCACCCGGGATACGAACTCACGATCCGAGCATTAGAAGTCCAACGCTCTACCATTCGGCCACCCCGGGTCCCCGTTGAGACCCGAACCTACAACCTACCGACCAACTTCTAAACAACTAAGCCATACCCACCCGTAATCTTCTATCACCCTGTCCCGCCCCCTCCCCAGTGTCTAAACCCCTTAGCATCAGTTACCCCTTTCCACAAATCTTGGAATAAGACGACAGTCCAGCAGGAACCTCATATGAGTCGCCTTGTTTGATGCCGCAGAAATCTGGGCAAAATATCAAATGGAAAGGCCAGTGAGCTTATACGTTCTGGAAACCACCCCACAAACATAATACGACCAACGAGAATCCAAGCAGCCTTGCCTTGAAATGCGCTGGTTCTAACCCCAAGCCGCTCTGGGGCAGTTTCTGGGATGAATGCTTTCCTGTGAGATCCTGGCTAAATAGATGCTACCAGAGAACGTATAGAAAGCTGCTCTGATGCTACCAATTACTAGACAGGGGTTTAATACACGCAGACAACAACCATAAATGCCAGGTCCCGGGGTAATAGGGGTGTTCCCTGATCACAGAGATGTCTGTCGCCTTGTTGTTTGTGGGGAACAGCCGTACAGGAGCTGGTAGGTAAAAGTACTGGAGTAAACTATGGCGCTGATGGCCTATCTTGGCTAACGGTGCAAGCGGAGGGACAGCGAGTTTACCACTGTACCTATCTTGCACAGTTATATTACTGGCGGCAGAGAGGGGCAGCGACAGTCTGCAGAATGTAGTACTTTTCTGGTGTTTTCAGTGACCGGAAGCCGCTATAGTGCCGTGTGCAAATGAACATCATTCTACGTTTTTGTCACGGCAAAAGCTTCATACTTCATGTAATATGAAAACGATGTAAGACCAGGAAGTTTCATCAGTTGTGTGTTCCTCTTAGTGTGTGTGTGTGTGTGTGTGAGAGAGAGAGAGAGAGAGAGAGAGAGAGAGAGAGTTTTCATATTGTCAGAAGAAACTCGCCTGCGTATGTGTACGTTGAAAAGTACCCTGTATTTAATGAGGGCAATGTTGTTTGAATTTTTGTACGATTTAATTGTTTGCTTTTTTGTATAGTTTTCTTTTCGAATTTCTTTCCTTATAACTTTTTGTTTGAATTTATATTTAGAACCAGTCCGTACATTTCACTGCCCCTCGAGGGATAAATATAGTATTTTGAAATTGAACAACTACTCTATTTATAACGGTAATTATTTACGTCGTGTCGTTGGACATCGCACTCACAGATGTTTCAACTTTTAAAGACAAAAGTACCCACAAAATTGAAACGACAAGGACTTTGCCAGAAAACCGATGGTGGAGAGATAACTTCCTTTGATGGAGAAGGGTGGCGCTGCGGCTAGTTACATCCGGGGCCCTCGGAGAGCAGACGTCAGTTGGGAGGCGATTGTCTGGCGGAAATTGTCCACGCAGAATCAATGGTTAATTGCCCCACGGGCGGGACAGAGTTCTTACCCTGTACCCTCGGGCTGACCATGCTATCAACTTGTTTTTCATTCCGTCCCGGGGCCCGGAGGGAGCTTGGGGGCGGGGGGGGGGGGAGAAAGGGAAGGGCCGATAAGGGTCCAAGTAGAACAAGGTATCCATGTGTCGTCTTTAAGTACAGTTAGTTTTAGGTTTGGTGGTTCATAGGTTCACTTTTTCTTTTTCTTTTCGTTTTATATACATCACCTCCCCTGGCAAAGGTAGGGTGGGTAGGTGTTTGGGGGTTAACGTCCTTTTCCACGACATACGGTGGGGGAACAAGGAAAGGGTCAGTACTAGTATTTGGCTCCCAGCCAAGAATCGAAAATCGAACGCTCTATCATCCGGCTATCCACCTTTACTGGGTGGGTGGGGTGGGTGGGGTGGGTGTTTGGGGGTTTAACGTCGTTTTCCACCACACACGGGTGATATCAAAGACGGGGCAACGATGAAAGAGCCAGCACAAATATTTCACCCCAGCCGGGATACGAACACGGCCCGAGCATTAGAAGTCCAATGCTCTACCATTCGGCCAAAGCGCCCCCCCCCCCCCCCGCCACCTTTACCGAAGAAGAAATTGTCTGAATATAACAGACACATTATAAAGTTGTTTGAATCTGGAATCTTGAGTGAAAGGTGACCATTCAGTTAGTGGCTTAATTTCTACAGAAACTTAATGGTTTTCGTCAAAAAAAAAATGACGTACTCAGTGTCCTACGTCATTGTATCATCCGTGACGTAATCTCCAATCCCGGAAAGATACAAATTAAGTTTCGGTTTCAGTTGTTAGCTGATTTTGCAAAGTACCAGAGACAGGAAATAATCTCACAAACGCATTAACAAGATCTACAGAACCGGCCTGTGCCAACTTTCTTTTTTGCCTCGCATGAACACACGAAATATCCTTAGAGAAAAGGAGACATAAGATATTTACTAACGCAATAACACAATCTACTGATTCGCCCGTGCCAACTTTTTTTTTTTTTTTTTTTTTTTTGCCTCGCAAGAACACACGAAATATCCTTAGACAATACAGGAGGCATAAGATATTTTAAAAAAATCAATGTACTAACAGATCCGGCCGGCCGTGCCAAATATCCTTTTTGCCTTGCACGAACACACGAAATATCTTTAGACAAAAGAAGACACAAGATATTTATTTCACTGAGATACGTTCTGCTCGACAATAACCGACGTAAATGTTACAGTCAGGTTTGTTAAGCAAATGTTCAGAAACTGAAAAGCCGTGCTTTGCTATCAGATGCATTTTTCCTTTGCTAGTCGAAGGAATTTTGTTGTTCTGAGTCTGTGCTGCACGGGCACAGCTGCACATCATTTTGATTAACAATAGCGTGTTTGTCTTTTGGGACTTGGTGCCGGTGTGTGTTTCAGAGAGAGAGAGAGAGAGAGATTTACTGGCAATGTTGGAACCAGAAAAAGCAATTTTCCGACACCGGTTGTTAAGAGCCAGATCATCAGTCAAGCCAGCAGAGAAGCCATCCGTTTCCCCCAATGACCTAATTTTCTCCGACCATGGCACGGCTAACAGAGCACATATCATTCCTTGTTTCTGCTTATACACATCCTGTCTGAGAGTCGAAATGTTGGCATGAGATTTCTATAAATTATGTTAACACGGTTGGGTGGTTGGTTATTCGAGGGTTTAACGTCCTTTTTTCTACCACACATAGGTGATATCAAAGACGTAGCAACAAGAGAAAATCAAGCTAAAATATTTGGCAGGGATTTGAACTCACGATCCGAACATCAAACGCCCCAACAATGCTACCACTCAGCTATCCTGGTTCCCCGCTCGTGTTTACATGTACGACGTTAAGAGCAGACAGAGTGTTAATCAACAAAAATCCTCTAAGGTTTGACAGTCTAAAGTCTCCATTGCAAGACAATCCGCATTGCAGGGCAATTCTCAACGCTAGCGTATAACTTCAGTCGACCATTGCCGTAGGTAGTTCCCACTGACCCATAAGATCACACAGCTCGCTTCGACTGTGACGTCACCACCATGTAGTCTCAGCCACAGTTTGGAAAATTGACGGAAAAACTTCATTTATCTCCAGGTGTCCTTTTCCATGTCTTTGGCAATATAGATGTCTAAGCCGCTATGACATCTGTCAGCAACACGCTAATGATGTACATCTAAACCGACAATAATCAAATGACGTTTCCCCGGAAACTACTTTGCGGATGTGATCAAATGTTGACGTAGTGCTTCCTTTTTTTTTTTTTTTTTTTTTTTGCTGCCATAACTCTTTGCCGGCTCCAGTGGTGTTCCTCCCTGGTAATGAGTGGAATCCACGGAGGGCTCGGAAGTTGGGGTCAATTTTTATTATGCATGATGATGGAGATGAGGATGATGGTAAGGTGATGCTATGGAGGTCCGTGTGGTTTGGGACTGCGGGACAGGGCAGCATTCCAAGCTTCCTGTCATAAATATCCCGGCATTAACCAGGCCCGGGAACTACGGCACCTGCGGTGCGGGCCGTGTAATCATTCACATCATAAGACGTGTCATACCAAGGGAAGCACCCCCAAAGTCGCACCCGTGAAGTGGGTGAAGCTCGGCTGTCTGGCAACAGCCTCCCCATTGGGTCCATAGCATACCCGCTCTGGGCAGGAGCCGACCTAGGTAGGAAAAATCCCGCTTGCCTCGGCTGGGACTCGAACCCGGGTCTGCCGGTCCATAGTCCGAAGTGCTAACCACTACACTACGGGGGCCGGTAGTGCTTCGGTTTCAGTTCGGTTATTTAGCGTGTTTCGCGCGGCGGAGAGATTCTTGGCTGCTTACAAGTCGCTCGCAGTGCACGGAACCCGACCTACTTGCGCGTAGTGATTTATAACAACTGTGGCAGAGATGAGATGAGAGGCGAAATCGGCGCGTGTAGTTTACCATAAGACAGGTTCCCATCGCCAGGCGGCTGCCCTCAGCAGACCGTTGCCCTGTCCAGAATGCTGCCTTCTGTATAAAGTTCCCATTACGGTCGCCCTTACCAGAGCATTGCACTCCTCAAGCCCTGCATGTAAAAGTCGGGGTTAGGGAGTTTACAGGTAATATATTGCAGGGTATGTTTGATGAGAGGATTCAGAAAAATCTGGACAGGCTGGTTGACATCACTGTGAGAATGCTACAGGCGAGGAAACTGGTTTTCTAATTCTAGTCGAGTCTACAGATCTGTCAAACTTATAAATAGTTTTCTAAATACCCAGGGCCCGTATGTAATAGTCGAGGTTAGGGCTTTTAGCCCCGGGTTAGAGTCTAACCTCGAACTAAACTAGCTCTGGGGTTAAATTTTCTGTTGTTTTTTGTTTTAAATCATGAAGCGGGTCCATTCCAGCAAGGTGCCTATGCGTTATAGAAGGATTTTTGTCTTTCTTTCTTCGCTTCCTTTTTTTATTTAATTTTGTTTTGGGATTTCTTTTGTCCTACTCTGGGTTAGGCCCGTAGCCGTGGGTTAAATTAACCTCGAGTTTTACAAACGGGCCCAGAACTTTGCCTTCTCTGAGTTACTCTGACCGGTTTCCCTTAAACATAACGTTGGTCTCTCCAGAATGTTGCCCTCGATCTTAAAACAGATCTCATCGCCAGACGGTTGCTCTCATCAAAAGGTTGCCATCTCTAAACGGTTACCTTCATTTTTTTTTTAAATTTCACTGTGACTGCATGTGCCGGGTGTGGTGGGCTGTTATGTGATACATGTATGTGTATACGATTATGTTATGTGATGAATATATTAATTAACAATGAAATGAGTGATTAATTGAATGAATATCTTTATATGCAATTTATTTAGGGATCAACGTGGGAATAGTGTTTTTTTAGAAATAGAAACTTTTTAGTATGATTTATCATTGGAATGTGTATTAGTATTGTGTTTTTTTTTCCTTTGTGTTCTTTTATGTTGTTTCAAATTCATTTCTCTTTTTCACGCCCACAAGCGCCCGAATTTCACCTACTGAGAAAATGAATAACTATTGAATTGAAATAATAATAATAATAATGAATAGTACTTGTAATCTCACAGGAAAGCAACTCATAGCGCTAATTAAAATGAATTGAACTGAACTGAATTGAATCATCAGACGACTGCCCTCTACCCAGAACGTGCCCTCTCCAGAACGTTGCCCTGTCCATATTGGTATGCACTTAATGGAACGTTGCACTCTACAGAACGCTGCCTTCTGAAAGCGGCGCCGGTTACAAGACCTCTGTCCTCATGCATCGGAAAGTTTCCATTTTCAGGCCGTTACCCTTGCAAATCATTCGTCGACTGACACGTGTCCTTCCCCAGTATTCGTCGGAAGACGGGTTCCGGCGCGAGACATGCTCATGCAATTTTGCACGGCACACTGTTCCTATTGCTGGACATGATTATATTACTCTGCCGTTGAAATTAACGCTCGGTACAATGTGGCAATCCGATTGTAAGGAAATTATCTGGCGTAAAAAAAAAATGAATTGTTTACATAGATAACGAATTATTTACAGAACTTGATTTGAGTTTGACAAATATGAATTATTTACCGAAATCTATCTATCTAAGTAACACTGGCAGAAAAACATCTATCAAAGTAAAGATTCAACCAATAAATGAATGTGAAGCCCAAAATCAAGTCTCTAGCTCCAACGACAACAACGACAACGACAACAAGAAGGATTCTTAAGGATGGGGTATAAAAGGGGCAGTGCTAGGAAAGAACAAACGGTAATTCCAGTGTTGAGTATGTCAACCCGATTTTGATGATAACTATAAAGAAATGCATGAGACCATCCACCTGTTTTGCTGTTTAGAGCACGTCATACATGTTTGTTTAAACATAACTTCAACAGATACTCATTGCTTTCATTCAACATATTCCTCATCCTTATACGTCCCAGATCGCTGTGCGAAAGCCCACATGGGCAGTTCCCAACCCAGCAAAAACTGCTGTCACACAGCCTATTCAGCGTGGCCGGGACCAAGTAGCGCAAAACTGGTCTCGGTGCACAAAGGCATTTGACGCGGAGCTGGCAGCAAGATCTTCGCGCCCAGAGAGAAGAGAAAAGACGCATCCGAAAGAGCAACAGGCAATCGGTGATTGCGGGAGGGTGAAATATGGATTCATGTCCGACCCAACCGACGCGGATGTCTGTATTTATAGGACGCCCGGTATTGTCCGACTTTTGAGTCCTCTCTCGCTCGGCGCCAGCCGCAAAATGCTTTTCCATCCTATTTTGGCATTGCTCGAGACTGAGACAGGGATACCGATCCTGCGTGGCCAGTTGTCTGGGGGAGACGGACGAACTGCGTTAAACGAAAAATCGATTCTTTATTTATTTATCTAATTCCTTTTTATTTTTCGGGCGTGTGGGCTGGAGAAAGGAAGGGGCGGGGACGGATGAACGTTAGGCGGACGAAGCATAGGAGAGAAAATGCAATTTCATACAACAGCAGCTCTGCATTTTGATCAGCTGCAAAGCCGTATTTCTTGGCCTACTGATATCCAGCAATGACTATAAAGCACTATCCGAAAAAAAAACAACAACAACAACAAAACTGTATCACCATTATCGTCGTCATCCACATCATCGTCTTCATAGGCGCAAAGGCGAAATTCAATTTAAGAGTAACAAATTCTACCGTTCTCGAATACAGGCCATTTCCTTTTTTATTTCTTCCAAAACAACACGTAGCTCTGGTCACATGAATACCCGCTAGTACCACTACTTCTCCATTAGTCCTACAATCCGTAATGTTGTCGAGCCGTTTGCCAAAGGTTCCCCAGTGCCTGCATGACAAGGTTTTCTTCACCCAATCTGTCGTCACGTGTATGAGGGAAGACAGGGATTCAATCTCATGCAAATTTCATTACCGGCTAGCGGCAGCGGCTAAATACGGCAAAGATTGTGTAAAGAATACATCGGGGCACTGCTGACGACGCCTGCGCGTTCTGTGACTTTGGTTGGTCACGTGGTAGGTGCAGGAAGGTCGACGTCACAGTCTGTTGCGTACTACGTTACAGTCTGTTGCGTGCTAAATTTCATCTGTTGCGTGCTAAGTATCATCTGTTGCGTGCTAAGTTTCATCTGTTGCGTGCTATGTATCATCTGTTGCGTGCTACGTCACGGTCTCTTGAGTGCCACGTCTCATTTTATTGCGTGCCACGTGTCATCTGTTGCGTGCTACGTCACAGTCTGTTGCGTGCTACGTCGCATTCTGTTGCATGTTACGTTACAGTTCATTGTGTGCCACGTCATCTGTTGACCACTAGACAGTATGCATAAGGGACGATACGACAATACGCAAGTTAGAGGACCACAGTTTAGAAGAAAAATAATCAAAGAAACAAATGCACATACGTAACCTTTTGTCCTTCAGTACACCATCTGTTTCCAGTACGACAGACTGATGTATGCGTTAGCGTCACGACGAGAAAGATAAAAAAAATGTAGACACAATAGCAAACGGAGTAAACGTCGTGTACATGCGTATTCTCTTGTGGTTGGCATGGTCACAAGTCGAAGTTTATCATACATCATTGTGTGCGCACTGCATTTCGAACAGTGGATCAATCCCGTGTGCGTGGAAAACAATGAGGGAAAACAGTGACTAGCTCATAATGTGCAAAGTCATCGGAGGTAACTACAACTGAGACTGAATAGGAAAAGGTATAGGTTGCCAGAGAGAAAATTAACATACGTACTCTGAGAATCACGGCCGTATAATTTGGTAGAATTGTGTGTGTGTGTGTGTGTGTGTGTGTGTGTGTGTGTGTGTGTGTGTGTGTGTGTGTGTGTGTGTGAGAGAGAGAGAGACTGACTGACTGAAACGTTTTTTTTATGAAGGATAAAACTTACAGGCGGTGTTGCCAATCTTACAGGCTGTCCTTTCTATTCTACATTACATACGAATATGCACTAAGAACACATGAAATAACAATGTCAGCTGCACATGGGAAATTAAAAATAAAGTTTGTCACAAAAGCAACGATAAAGAAAAGTCATGTGAAATATAGTGTATTGCGAGCGAAATAGAAACCATGACACCGCAGATAACGGCCAGTACTAAAGGAAGTGTAGGATGAGTGAGAATTTAAATCGATTTAGATACTCCAACACGTGTTTTTTTGAAAATATGTAGCTTTGGACTGAAAATCAGGTGTGAAGGCAATGCATTTTATAACAGTGCACCAGAAAATGCGATACTCGTTTTGCAAGTATCTAGACAGAGGGAGAATGAATGAATGAATGAACTTTATTTTACAATGATATAAGTGTTGAGCACTGTTGCTTATCTTACAGCTTGTCCTTGCTACAGTAAAAACAATATTAGGAGAGAGAGAGAGAGAGAGAGAGAGAGAGAGAGAGAGAATGAACGAACGAACGAAACTTTATTTCACAAGGATAAAAGATTAGGTGCGCAGACCTTTTTTCGATCTTGTCCTTGTTAAACTATAAAAACTAGGAAAACTGCGACTATTTATTAAAACACACACACACACACACACACACACACACACACACACACACACACACACACACACACACACACACACACAATTAGCGTAGATATACATAAACAAGAAAAGCATGACATCAATTGAGAGAAAAAGAGAGGAGGAGGAGGAGGGGGGAGGAGAAAGAGATGGCAGCCAGAGAAAGGGACAGAGAGAACCACTGCCCACATACCCACAAGGACTCGGTTAATCCCCTATCAGTTCTGTGCCCACCCGCTCTCTGTCACTCAACGAAACTACCGTTCCACAGATTAGGACTTCAGACGCCTCTCTGGCCAGACCGATATGGGTGATGCCGAAATTATTGTGAAAATGGCCTGCCAGTCGATCGCAATGACCAAAAATTGCTATAGAACATTCACATGTTTTGTAGTCTACTCCTGGCTATGTGACCGCCACTTCGGTTCTATTCTGAGGAGTAAGTAGACGGGACAGGATTCACAATGGGTGGATTAACGTGAGACGGGTTTTGTTTTTGACATTCCACGGAAAGTATGTTGGATAGAGAGGAGTGCTAACGAGGATAAGAGTTTCTCCGTCTTTGCTAACTCCAGTGGTACTTCTCCCAGGTCATGGGGGTGGAATCCACGGAGGGTTCGGAAGCTGGGACATTTTTTTTGTTTTTGTTTTTTTGTTAAGGGAAAAAAGACATCGACTTTACATAGAAACCCCATCCACAGGTATTTCATACGCATTGAAATTCTACTTGACATACAAGGAAATGATGTCTAGTAAGGTAGGAAAGTCTTGACCGTAGTCTTGAACATTTTGTTGTTGTTGTTGTTGTTACGCATGATGATGAGGATGATGGTATGATGCTATGGAGGTCCATGTGGTTTGAGACTACGTAACAGGCCGCAGTCCATGCTTTCTGTCAAAAATATGCCGGTGTTAACCATGCCGGGGAACTACGGCACATGCGGTGCCGGCCGTATAATCACCCACATCATGAGATGCGTCATAACAAAAAAAGCATCCTCAAAGTCGCACCCGTGAAGTTGATGAGTCTCAGCTGTATGGTAACATCTTCCCCATTGGAACCATAGCACATGCGCTGTGGGTAGGAGCGGACCTAGGTAGGAAAAATCCCGCTTGCCTGGCAGGGACCCGAACCCGGGTCTCCCGGTCCATGGTCCGAAGTGCTGACCACTGACGGGGGCCGGTTTCGAGAGTGAGTCTTGACGGCAGAGGAATAGTGCTGAGGTTGTGGACCACTGAACGTTATGAACCGACTTTCTCAATTTAAACACACACACACACACACACACACACACACACACACACACACACACACACACACACACACACACACACACACACACACACACACACACACACAACAACAACAACAACAACAACAACAAGAACAACAACAACAGCAACAAAAACAGTCGAAACCTTTTTCACCACACTGATTCGGATGCTACCATCGACTGTGGGAGCAACGAGAAAAAGAGAAGAAGAAGAAAAAAAGATAATTATGAAAGTTTTCGCGCCAAGCTTATGAGTGTTGCATGCGACCATCGTCAGTCTCCACAGCGTTTTACTTGTTTTACGTCCTTTTCCACCATATAAGGGGAGCCGGGATAGCCAAATGGTAGAGCGTTGGATTCTCAATGCTCGGATCGTGAGT
Organism: Batillaria attramentaria; assembly: GCA_018292915.2. NCBI lineage: Eukaryota > Metazoa > Mollusca > Gastropoda > Batillariidae > Batillaria > Batillaria attramentaria. The sequence goes on from JACVVK020000002.1 coordinate 4,653,864, forward strand.
TGGTATCCCAGCTGGGACCAAAATATTTGTGCTGGCCTTTTTCTCGTTGCCCCCGTCTTTGATATCGCCCTTATGTGGTGGAAAAGGACGTTAAACTCTCCCAGACACCCACCCACCCTCCAAATAAGGGTGATTTAAAGGACGGGGCAACGAGGAAAAGGCCAGCACAAATATTTGGCTCACAGCCAGGATTCGAACTCAGGACCCGGGCGTTGAAAAACCAACGGCCTACTAGCTCGACTATCCAGGTATAACATGCGGGATGCACTCCCCAGCTCTCTACACTCCGGGGCGCTTCCCGCTGAATGTACTTCTTCTACTCTAAAGCACATGCGGACAAGCGATTTGTTTCATTAGCGCATCAGTGGAGTGTTTCCAGCTTGGGGGTAAATTTGGCGTGTGAGGGTGGAGTAAGTCTGGTTTGGACTGTCGGGAGTACATTCAGCTTTAAAGCGGGAAGTGCCCCGGTGTAATAAAGAGCTGGAGGGGTGCACCCCACATGTTACACCGGCTCCCCGCATTTAAAAAGGAATCGCACGCATTAACTTAGTATCAGGACAGCGACAATACAGTGTAATCTACGGTCCCGGAGTCTCGCGGGATGGTAACTCATGCTAACGAGGCCATGACAGCCGGGCCAGCATGGAAACGGAATCACCCATGTCACGTGATCAACGCCCGGCGCCCCCCTAGGGTGTGGGCTCCTGGGAATGTCTCCCGGTTAATATCTCATATCATCTGTTGCTCTGCCGCACTGGTAATGCCGATTATGCATCTATCTCTGTGATCTTGCATCTCTTGCCAGGCGATGTGGAGGCCGGTATTGATTGACACGGCTGCTTGAAGTAAAGTAAGTCACCGTGTGTATGACATGAAAATAAAAATTGCCTCCTGCAAGCACTGACATCTTTTATGCCTGTCACATTGAAGACTCCATGAAGAGTGCGGGTTAAGACTCCAGCGTACTTAGCAGAATTTGCAGACAGTGTGTGTGTGTGTGTGTGTGTGTGTGTGTGTGTGTGTGTGTGTGTGTGTGTGGTAGCCGAGGAGGAAGAAGAAATGCTTGAGTTTTATACAAGGTGGGGAAGTTATGAAAAGCCTGCACGAAATCTTAATTCCCAGCCGAGAATCAAATTCAGGACCCAAACTCAGGCAGCCCAAGGCTTTATCACTACAACTGAAAATCTGGTCGGCCGTCCTCACAACACATGTGTGTGTGTGTGTGTGTGTGTGTGTGTGTGTGTGTGTGTGTGTGTGTGTGTGTGTGTGCGTGCGAGAGAGAGAGAGAGAGAGAGAGAGAGGGGGGGGGGGGGGACACCTGCCTTCCTTCCATGCTGTACGTGTTCTCAAACATGAAGCTGGTCAGCGCAAAACCAAGGTTTGTACTAAAAATACCAAAGCACGATATACCACCATTATTAACGAACGTGTCTCGTCCCTTCCCTTGCACTCTACAAACTAACACGGTTGCCGTGATCATCGGAATCAATCCGAGAGTGGCCCCGTTAGATCCTCCGATTCCCTTGACTTTGATGCTTAGCATCGTGTTACAGCCTGCAGCTTTCCAACGACCACTTTGGCGGCTGCCTCACGAAATGGATGCCTCTCTGTCACGGCTTTAGTACGGCGCTCTGGATGAAGTAGTTTTCACTGCAGGTGATGGATACTTTCTCGTGCAGCTGAGCTGAATCGTGACCGGGAGATCCAGAAGAGTGAGTGAGAGAGCGAGAGAGAGAGAGAGGGCGAAGGGGAAGGGGGTGGATGGAGTCAAATAGAGGGTCGGTGGTACATAGTTTGTGACCTCAACATGAGTATGGCAAAAGCAATGGACGCTACACCGTTCAGCGAGCCCAAGATTCCGGCAAGACATAACACATAAGAACTTGATTCCACAAAATCTTTTCTCAAAAGTATGCATGTAAACAAACCAACCCCGATCCACAAAAAACAACAACAACTCAGTACGTGTTAGTCCTCCCCTACCCCCACCCCCTCCAAACACACACACACACACACACACACACACACACACACACACACACACACACACACACACACACACACACACACTCTTATATCATCATCACCATCATCATCGTCATAGTTGACAGATAAAAGACAATTGCTGTGTCTTTTATTGGTATTACTGGCATCATTTTCACGCCATTTTACTTCGGTTTTATCTTTCTTATCTTTGTAATCGCTTACAGCTTTCTGAGGATAAATGCTATATTAATATCAATTATTATTATCATAATCATCGTCACAGTCGTCATCATTTTCAGCATCATCACAATCATCATCCCTATCATCAGTATCTTCACCACCACCATCACCGCAGTAAAAGACCTAGCGTAATGATCGATACACTAGATCGGTCATTACTTACATAGTGTCCAAGCAATACCTCGCAATTGCATTGACGAGGTCTGGCAAGCTCACCAACTAGTACGAACGCCTCCCCAAGGAGCTAAAAGAAATGGACATGCTGTTGTAGAGTTTCAGACTCAAGTCCCGACGGATCAAAGAAAAAAAAATACACCTTTGACGTCCTTCAAGGTCACCACGCAACCTGAAGAGGGCGCTGAACCGCAGGAGACTTGCAACATGGCGTCCTGTCTCAGCATTCCAAATATCGAAGCAATGGAATATCGACCACCGATCGGCTTGTGTGGATGTATGCGTATACAGACGCAACGACCCACTGAAGACCCCGATTCCTCTATCTTGACTATCAGTATTGGTCCCAATATCCGCCATTACACGGTATAGACAGAGTGTACTCAAACTGGACGCGAGTGTTTCCGGTGCAACTCCGCTTAAAAAGTAGCACCGCCAGCACAGAGTGTTTCCAAACAGTACCGCCGATTGTTTACATTTTCAAAATTTCAGTAACACCGAGTGTTTCCAACGGACTTCGGTCTGTCGGCAGGAAACACTAGCGTCAATTTTTACTACTACTACTAAGTTTATTAATATAGGCGCTTTATCCAAAGTATTTGGCTCAAAACGCCGTGAGCTAAACCCAACACGCACGCTCACGTGAATCACACGCAATCTCTGACACACTGGACATGAACGCATTACAATCACGTGGTGCGAAAGGCCAGCTCAGCAATTTAAGTTCCGGAATTTTTAGAATTGCATTTATGTTTTAATTTTGTGGGCTGAACATTTCCAAAGCAGAGGGAGACGAAGCCGGAGTACCCGGAGAGAACCCCCGACGGCCGGGCCGGATGAATGGTGTCACATACGAGAAAGAAATATTCTTCGCCCCGAGTGGGACTCGAACCCGACCTCTCGCATTGGTGACTAAGTCTTAACCAGTAGACCACCGACTATACCCCGTGAGGACGTTAACCACACTAGACGCGCTCACCAAACCCATCGGCTAAACTTCCATTTGAATACTGAACAAGATGGCCACTGACCAGCCCAATATGTTGTTTCCATTTAATCACCTGCTGTCGTCACGGTCGTTCTTTTGTAATGCCATGTATACGGGAGGACACACACACACACACACACACACACACACACACACACACACACACACACACTCTCTCTCTCTCTCTCTCTCTCTCTCTCTCAATGGAAACAACTGACCGGGCTTGTCAGACCAATCTTGGTTTTGGAGGAGAGACGTCAAGTTGTTTTCTTTGAAATCTATGACGTTTTCCTCATTGGGATGACGCATAATACATTTGACGTAATAACTTTGACTCGGATACAATTCTTGCAATGAAAGCAGCCCCATGAAAATTGAAGTGTTGCTGCTGCGCAGTGTAAAGATCGAATTTATACCGGCTCAATGTGTTTAACAGACAAGTCTGCGCGGCGAACGTTTTTTCACTATGTGTTATGTCTGCTGCGCGCGCGCGCACACAGACACACACAGACATACGCGCGCGCGCGCGCACGCACGCACGCACGCACGCACGCAGACTTGCGCGAGCCGCGTTTGTGCATGTGCTCCATTGAGACCTATGTGGTGTTCTCTCACTCTACTATGCTATTGAGTGAGAGTCAGTGGGAAAAACAAAGCTCACTACATCAATGAAACTCCCGCTTTCCCCGTCTACAAATAGAGAACTTCCGAAAAGTGACGACACACCCCCACGTCAATCAAACATGACGTCGGCAAACTGACGCTGATACAGTTTTGCGTCAGTGCGCGTGTGCCTTTTCTGCGATGTTTGTGAGGCGTGTGGCTTGTGTAAAGGAAATGTGCTTCGAGTACAAATTTTCGAGTCAACTGACGACAACGGCTGCAGTGAATTTTTCTAATTTTTTTTGTATATTTTTTATGGCACCCCAGGCTCATTATCTATGTATAGTAGGAGCGATTTTGAGATCTAAAGTGTGTTCACCAGCACTTTTATCAGGTACGGTTTACGCCAAAAGTATAAAAGCGACAACCTCCAAAATTCACTCAGTTGAGAGTCCGTATTCATGCTATCTATGTCCCAAAAATGGAGTGGTTTAGGTAAATATTACGCCTTTAAACGCCAGAAAGCCACTTTTTTTGAAAAGGGCGATAACTCGCAAATCATGTGTGCAATCGTACCTGGATCGGGCCTTCTATTCAACAATCTTGATTCATTTAGAAACCCCAAATTTGAAATCGATCGGTTTAGTATTTTCGGAGAAATAGGCATCTGAACTGGGTTCACATGCAATGTCAACTCAGGCTCGGTTTACATGAAAACTATAAGAGCGACCATTTTCTAGTAGTGAGTCAATTCAGAGTCCGTATTCAAGCTATCTACTGCCAAACAATTGAGTGATTTAAATAAATATTACGCCTGTACACGAAAGACAACCAACTTGTCTCAAAAGGGCGATAACTCCCAAATCACTTAAGCAATCATCACACGCTTGAATCGTCTAATGTAACATTTTGATAAATTTGGATACCCCAAATTTGAAGCCATTCGGTTAAGTATCTTCGAAGAAACGGGCCCGGACACAATTCACACACACACACACACACACACACACACACACACACACACATCCATACAGACGGCACTCAGTGAGGAGAAGAAGCGCGTTCGGAACAGCATACATGCCAGCATCGATGACGCAGGTTTTCTTACGTCATTGTCAGAGTTACACTTGCATAATCGTCTCTGCGGGAGATCGGCAGTGACGTGCGTTTGTACCACAGATGCTTGCCTATGAACGTGGAAATTTTAGCCCGTCCTATTATGTTGTTTCCATTACTATGGAAACAACATAAAAACAGAGTAGCACTGGAAACACTTACGTGCATACTGACTACACCCCGTGAAGACGTTCAGCAGACTAGACTCACCGGCTCCCCAAACCCATCAGCTAAACTTCCATTTTCATACTGGAACTTTTGAAACGGTGTAGCACCGGAAACACTTGCGTCCATACTGCCTACACCCCCGTGTAATACCAGCTTTTACATTTATACCGTGGCGGATAATATAATAGTATCTAATATATAGCGCTCCGCAGTATCAGAGCGTTGATCTTGGGGAAGTATGCCAGTATCGCCAAGCAGGATAGCAGCTCACCTCATTCACATGCAAGATCATGCCGATGCGTTTCGCCGAGAAAACACAAGGTTGTTAGAGAGGGAAGCCCTGGTGGAGCGCCCTGATTGAGACAAATGTACTACCCATGCTCAAGAGACGTGACGCCTTTTCCGACTGGCGAGAGACCTAATTTCCTGGATGAAGCCTCCACGATGCTGTGAATTTAAACGGATTTTGGGGAGGCTTCTGATTCCATCATGAAGTAGAGCGGTCGACAAGGAGAGAAACGCAATAAACGGGGGAGAGAGAGAGAGAGAGAGAGAGAGAGAGAGAGAGAGAGAGAGAGAGAGAGTTGCTTTTAAAGCGTTTACTTTCTGCCTATCCTTTTGCAACAGTGTTATTTAAGGGTCATCCTCCACGCTTCAGTGTAGTGATGGGGGGGGGGATCACCAACACACACACACACACACACACACACACACACACACACACACACACACACACACACACACACACACACACACACACACACGCCGGCACCAAGTCCCAAAAGACCAACACACTATTGTTTTTCAAAATGATGTGCAGCTGTGCCCATGCAGCAATCACTCTGAACAGCACAGTTCAGCCCCCAAAAAAATCAGGGGTTAAGGACAGCACAAAGGCTACCACAGGTTTAAGGAAGATTTTCGGGCTGATTTTATTTGCTCGTCTGGCACAGTGAAAACACGCATCTAATGAAGCACTCTCGTTTTCGAAAGTTGGCCTATTACAATCCTGAAACGTGAATGTGGCCCCAAACATTCACACGAGCACACACTCTGACACGGATACTGACAAAGAGCACGCATGCACTCACACGGACAGATATACACAAAGAGAATGCACACACGCTAACAAACCACTAGGTAACTTCAAAGACCGTACATAATGTACGATCTTTGGTAACTTTAATTACAGCACACAAAAAATGTCCATTTCTCTTAGATGTCTGTCCATCAAGCTTTGATATACACATTATCAAAAATAAAACAGAAATAAACTATAAAAAAGAAAAAAAAAGGTAGTAATCAAAAAGGATCCAGATGAAGAAATGGATGTGTATACAGGCAGGCAGTCGCCATGTCAGGCAGCCAGACAGATATTCTGGCAAATTAGCATACAGACACAGTCATTAAGTTTGCCCTTTCTATCCGCTCTGAGTGTGTTTTGAACTTTGGTATTTTGATGGAGAAACGGACGTGTTTGTAAATATGCGATACATAATGAAGAAGCGGGATTGGAAAAGATGCCTGACAGGCATCATTTTGTGATGATGTCACCGCGCGCAGACACACACACACACACACACACACACACACACACACACACACACACACACACACACATGTTAAACACACACACACACACACACACACACACACACACACACACATGTTAAACACACACACACACACACACACACACACACACACACACACACACACACACATGTTAAACACACACACACACACACACACACACACACACACACACACACACACACACACACACACACACACACACGTGATAAACACACACACACACACACACACACACACACACACACACACACACACACACATTAAATAAATAATGCCGTCACATTGTCGTCATGCCCCGCGGACTCATCCACCCGTATCTGGCTGCCAGCAACAATCAGCTGGTCCATTAGCTGCCACTCGATACTCCACCCGCTCACCGACCAACCATAAAAGAACGCCAAAAAAGGGTAAAGTGAAGTGAAAGGTGTGATTCAGCTGTCAGCAAGCTCGGGGCAAATCATGGTAGCATTCTCCGCCGCACGGACGCGCGTACTGTTGGCATGTAGTAGCCAGTTCCTCACTGACAGGTCACGCTAGCCAATGAAAGGGCGCGAATAATCCGACAAGCTAACTCACACCGGACTATGTGTCTGACAAAGAGACAAGAAAAAAAAAGTGCGCTGCGTGCAGTAGCCATGGAGGATTCGTTTCAGTCAGGCGTCTGGGTTCCATGTTAATAGTGCGTGTGGTACTGAAGTCATCAACGATTGTGGGAGATAACTTTTTTAATGGACCCATTTTTTGATACCTATGAAAGAGAAAAAGACACAGTGGTTCCTGGCCTAGTGACCTAATAAGGTTCACGACAGTTTCAGTTCCCAGGTGGTGGAAAAGGACGTTAAACTCCTAAAGACCCACCAACGCTTGAGTCCCCAGTCTTTCCGTTTCTGCTAGACGTAAGCCAAACAGGCCAAAATCAATATTATCACCCATCGGCTAAACTTCCATCTGAGTACTGAGGCACGAAACATGTCTAGAAGCACAACACACAACAGTCCGCTAGTCTCGCGAGGCCAGGCCACGCGCGGTCCTGCGGCGGAGTTCGAATAAAACGTCATCGGCTGGCACCGGCCGCAATGGGCCACTAATACGTTACTTTCGATTGGCCGCAAATTGGACGGTGAGTCTCAAGCAATGTTGACCGAAGCGTGGCGGACAGTGTTTTGATTTCCAATTTCGATGCAATCGTGTGTACACGCCTGCGCGAGCACGGAAACCTAGAATAAAATGTCTGCAATCTCAACAGAAAGCCCCAAAGAGTGATTTTGTTTCTGCGTCTGCGCAAAATGCACAGTAAACTCTGTCACGGTCGCACAGTTTTCAGCGCTTCGGTGACCCCCCTATTAAACCCATGCATGAGTTTGCAGTGACTTCGTTATGCTTTTGGTCGCAGAGCGAGACACATCGCTATACGTACAGCGTAAACTGGGCGGGGTGCTGTGTGCTGCACAAAAAGACTTGCAACTGCGGCCTGTCTCGCTCAGAACCGAAACTGAGTTGTGGATTAACATGTAGCCCAAGGCCCGTTGCCACGCCCTCTCATTCTTCAAGGCGACCCATCTGATTTCTTTCTGTCCTGCAATGACACAACACGGTACGTACATGACGGCATTTGATGGAAAAAGGGGTGATTTCAAGGTGAAAGTGACGTAGTGATCTTTAACCACAAAATCCACGTCATGGTTTTACTGTTTTGCATGTTTTGCAGCAGCTTTGTCAAGCAAGTCGAGAGTTCACTTCTATCGATACAGACAGAAAGAAGAGAGACAGGATGTTCTGGAGGGGAACCCGCACGTGAGATTAGTCTGTCGAGTATTGGTGCATTGTGATTGCTTGCACTGAATTGTCAGTCAGGCTCTGGGTACATGTCAATTCAGGCTCCACTCAGCTTTTATAGGGGCTTCAGATGGGAGGGGTGGGTGAGTGCTTGGGGGTTTAACGTCCTTTTCCACCACATATGGGTGATATTAAAGACGGGGCAACGATGAAAAAGCCAGCACAAATATTTGGCCCCAGCCGGGATACGAACTCACGAGCTTCAGATGGGCTACACACTGTGTAACACAGAGTTCACTATGCACTATATGAACAGCCGGGAAGCTTTAAAAAAAACTGTTCGCGGATATTTGTTGAGACTGCAGACCTTTAAATGCAACCATTCGGCATATTTTTGGCCTGGCCCTCCTCCTAAGTGATATTTTCATTTCTGCTACGAGGGTTAATACAAGACCAGGGGAAAATAGCAAACACGGGGAGAGCCTTTTGAAGCGCGACTGGCTGATTTCGCTGGTCTCATTGTCACCGTGTTGCTATTGGCTGCTTCCGTGTCGCGATTTCTGAGAATTTCCGTACCTGTATGGCCACTGAAAAGCGCTGAGCAATTAACCAGCGGAATCTGGAGTGTGAATGTTGGTTGCGACGCTCTCGCATCTCGTGGAAACATGGACAGCATTTCGCAATTTCGTTTCCCTGACTGCTCCAAAAATAAAAAAAATAAAAAAGCATCACGCTGTCGTGTGTAGAACCAGAGGCTGGGGTGAGGAACAAGGACAGCTGTGCGTGCATTATGTAGTGTGCCTCATATTTTGTGCTAACGCAAAATTAAATCTTCGGCCACACGCCTAAAACTGCAACTCCCCCCTTCCCTTTTTTGTTCTCAAAAGAGATATACCGGGCTGCTGCTATTCCAGCCCCCCCCCCACACCCCCCCTTCCCCCAATTGTATCATCATCGACTTCTGGCTAAAACTGCATCCCCTCACATTTCAATTTCTGTTCTGAAACGCCACCTTATAAGACCTGTTCAGCACCACTACAAGTACATCCGTACCTTGCCCAGCGTCAAGACCATAAAACAAACAAAAAGCAAACAGAGAAAAAGATTCTGTGGATTTGTGTTACCACATCGTGGGTTGTTGAAACATGAAAAAAAAAAACATGTAGGAAAACAAAACAACTAAAAGACAAAAGAGCAACAACCGGAAAAGGAACTGGAGTGTGAATGTTGGTTTGTGACGCTCTCGTACTTCATCGAAACATACACAACATTTCGCCGTCCAAAGTTCTCTTTTATTCCAACTGCAATATCCCTTCTCGGTGAGAAGCACTGAGTGCCATAATTACTGTGATGTATTTTAATAAGCTGCTGTTTCCGCTTCTGTGATCCATTGTGATACTTGTCTGTGATGCGTTTTATCAGTTGACTCATGCTTATAATTCTCCGGTTAGTCACCAAGTGCGGGATGTGTGTGTGTGTGTGTGTGTGTGTGTGTGTGTGTGTGTGTGTGTGTGTGTGTGTGTGTGTGTGTGTGTGAGAGAGAGAGAGAGAGAGAGAGAGAGAGGGGGGGGGGGGAGGCAGACTGAGAGAGAGAGAGAGAGAGAGAGAGAGAGAGAGGGGGGGGGGGAGGCAGACTGAGAGAGAGAGAGAGAGAGGGGGGGGGGGGAGGCAGACTGAGAGAGAGAGAGAGAGAGTACACTTATATGAATTTAGTGATCTTAACTTCTTTTATGTGTCTTATGCCCGCCCGCGTGAATTGCCCTACGGGGATAAATAAAGTATTTTGACTTGACTTGACAATTTCGTTTCCCTGACTACTCACAAAAAAGTCGTCACGCTGCCCTTTGTAGAACCAGAGGCTAGGGCGAAAATCGAGGACAGGTGGGCGTGCACAGTGGGACGTGCATCATGTAGGGTAGTTGCTATCTTGGTTCGACTACAGGCTTAAAACTACAACCCTTTCCCTTTCCTTCTTGTTCTTACACGGGCTAATTCCATCTTTGCTAAGCAAACTTATCTTCTAGAACAGTTTCGCTCGTGAGCGCGCCTGTACGCTCGAAATACTCTAGCTTGATGATTAGTACAGCTCTTAATGCGATACAGAGTTGTTGACGCTTCGCGTGACGGGCGGACTGTCAAATTCAACGACTGTTGTTACACTAATGAAGCGCTCAGCGTGGTCGCCGCGTCATCGAGTACGGGTCTGCTGGCTCAGTGCCAGCATTACAAACGCTGTCACTGTGCAGGTGTCTAAGTGGTGTGATGATAGATACCACGAAAACAGCTCAGAATGATCTGTAAGCAAGGAAAAAATGGTGGCATCAGCCCCTTTGAGAAAACCACACAACTAAAAAAAAAAAAAAAAAAAAGCAACAACCGAAAAAGGTGGACAAGTTAACCTTCCATCTCCATTCTACCGCCTTAACAATTAGCAAACCCGACTGGGTTGGTTAGTTGGGTTTAATGTCCCACGCCACAAGATTTCTCTGGAGACGGCTGTGATGCCACTGGCATGTTATCGGGGGACAGGACAGCTGCCTTAACTGTACAGTCCAGCTTAACACCATTCAACGCAGTCAGGTCTGCCAGGTCGGCCACATTTGCTGTATCATTGACCTTGATGGACAAGTTACACAAACAGATCTGGTTCATGCAGTCAGAGGCCATGGGCAACGTTTTGGTTACAGACCAGTAATAGCTTCCGGGTCACGTAGTAAGAACTAAGCTAAATATAGTAGAATATAGTAGAAAATCTTTGCCCCTTTTAAAATTTGTGTGCAGAGTAAAAAATGGCAATCTGGTGCTTTTTGTTGGCTTTGTACACAAGCTTCGTGCCAGGTAATAGTAAAATTAGGGAAAAATGAGCCTGGCTTGTGGACTATTTGTATTCATGCGCGGCTGGCACAGGAGCCAGCAGACGACCGTGAAATGAGGGGGTATGTGGTCGCTGCCAACATTGCCAAAAAACGGAAGATTGGAATTTGTTGAAATTTACTCTACAAATGAGTCTATGGCTGCCTGATTTGTGTGGTGAATTTTAAAGCATTTCTAGGGTGTCATCTACAACCTTAAGTGTAAGAGGAGTATATATATTTAGCGTTTTCCTCCAAATTTGCATCTATGGTACGTAGCCTTTGGAATAAACGCAATTTCTCACTCCCGCCTCCTGTAGGGGTCGAGCACACCTTCGCGCGGTTCCCAGCCTACATATACCAGACAGACGACAATCAGCCTCATTTCCATTACCCTCTCCCCACGACCGCCTCCACCCCCCCCCCCCCCAACCCCACTTCCCCCCAACCCCCAACCTCCCTGACCACCACCACTACAAGCACAACCGCGGTCATCAATATGCTCACGTTCGATCCCTTTACACTGGCCTACTTCTGGGTGCTGAGCCGGATAATGTGTATCGCGCACCGCCCCTCTGTGTCAACAAACTAGCCACTGTCCGGCCTCGGCCGTTACGAGTTTGTCCCTGCATCTCCCTAGAGGACCCACCGGTCTGTTCCCGGTCGTGGCACGCTCCGCACACAATGGCATCACTTCTGTGGACACGATTCTTCCAGGAGAGTGTCTCGGGGGGCAGATGACGAGAGGAGAGGTTTCCTTCCTGCGTGTTGTACTGATGAACTGACTGACTGACTGGTTGATTTTAATAGTCAGAATGCAAGCGGCACGACAGTTGTATGTATGTGTAATTGAATTCATTTACTGTTCAGGCCACAGCCCATTACAAAACAGTTCAGAACAAAAAAGTGCAGAACGTCATGTCAGTCACCGGCACCACACACACACACACACACACACACACACACACACACACACACACACACATATGCACGCGGGCACACACACACACACACACACACACACACACACACACACACACACACACACACATATGCACGCGGGCACACACACACACACACACACACACACACACACACACACACACACACAGCATATGCACATCCCTCCTCCAAAAGGACAGGGGAGAAGAGGAGGGGGTGGGGGTGGCAGGGGGGGGGGGATCAATTTTGAATTTGTATGTATGTTTAGAGAAAGGAAGTTAGCTAGGCGTAAAGATGCTACACGTAAAGATGCTACACGTAAAGATGCTACACGTAAAGATCATGCTACACGTAAGGATCATGCTACACGTAAAGGTGCTATTTGCTACCATTACTTACTTACTTAGGCCCTTGGCTCCACATGGAGCATAGGCCATCGACAACCCTTCGCCATCGCACTCTGTTCTGGGCTAGTCTTGCCACTCCAGTCCAGTTGGTCCCCTGCTTACATAGCTCTGCCTCAGTGTCCCGCCTCCAGCTGTTGCGAGGCCGGCCTCTCTTCCTTTTCCCCTGCGGGTTCAATGTCAGGGCTTGGCATTACTATGTTTTATACCACTCTACCACTATTACAAGTCATGGTATAAAATCCATAATTCACCACATGTGGTATAAACATTGTACCCATGACAACCACGCGTGAATTTTATGGCTGTACCTAAAGGCCATGTCACACAAGAGGGCAAAAACACTTGAAAACATTGTTTTCAGATGTTTCGCTGCGAAACAGTGTGTTTTGTCGTGTGACATACTTGACAACAATGTTTTCAAAACACTGTTTCGATCGTGTTTTCAGTTTTAGAGCCTGCCCTAAAATCCGAAAACATGTTTTGTGTTTCAACCAATGAAAGCCGCCGTGCGGAGTGTCAAGTGACACCTTCCCGTATCCGCTCAGTCAACATGTATGTTTAAGGAAAAGAGACATCGACTTTACCCAGAAACCCCATCCAGAGGTATTTCATACGCATTGAAGTTCTACATACAAGAAAAGGGTGTCTAGTAAGGTAGGAATGTCTTGACCGTAGCAGGGAAACTTGTTTTCAGTGTGACATCGCCTTAAAGAGTGAACAGGTATTACCCCTAGCAGTGTTCCAGCAGTGTGTTCTGGTGAAAGGATTTGCGTCACAATATGACGCGAAAAGGGACTAAAGAATAATTTACGTCACGACATGACGTAGTTCGACTTCGTACGGAAATGGGGACGAAGGAGCTTTGCCAGTCGCTTGACGTGGAATTGTTGATCTTTTGCTGCGTGTTATCAACAAGCGGTCGTGTTTGTGACAAGCGTAAGCCTAGTTCCAGTTCTCTACTGAGATGGAGGCTTCGAAACGGAAAAGCTGACTTCTCAAAGCCTATGGACAAAGCGAGGTAAAGCACCTCAGTCAGTGATGTCGCGTGAAGCATTTGGATTGCCGATGTCAGCTTTCAAATCAAAGACTTGAAATGCAGGTAGGGACGTGGTATAAATAATTTTCCCAATTCGGTGCCCCCTATTACGTAAAATACACCACACTCGTTTGTTGATTTCGACCGTAAAACTGCTCGTTAAAACTCGCAGTTTTACGGTCGAAATCAACAAACTCGTGTGGTGTATTTTCCGTAATCGGGGGCACCTCATTGTGAAAACTCTATTTATATAGACAGACATGTCCGGTGTGTGCGAAAATGCGCGTGATCCACTTGAGTGTTCGTGTTGGGGTCCGCTCGTGGTGCTCTGGGCGATTTCAATAAATTGGGTAGAGCGCATACACAATACACAGTTATCATTATCAAATGTCAACTATGACAAAATAAACTCCTGTTGGAAAGCGCGTCGTAAATGTGTCCATTTGCAGTGAAAAAAATAAAAAAAAACTATACCCATCCCCACCCACCCCCCACCCCATCCCCCCCCCCCCCCCCAAAAAAAAAAAAAAATGAAAAAAAAGAAAAAGAAAAGAGTTTGACCACCCTTTTCACTGAGTTCCCTCCCCTAGTGGGTGAATGATTACGAAATTGGCCGCAGCTTTCACACAGTAATTGTTTACCGGAAGTGCGTTCCCCGCGCAGGCGCAGTTTGGTAATTTGCGGACATCCTCCAAGGCAATCCACGTCTTGTTTACCCGTGGTAATGGGCACAGTGCATGACAGACCAAATAAATCCAACCAGAGAGGCAAATCAATGTATGAACGACCCTTTTCTCCCAGCTTCTGCAGTTCGTAAGCCTTTGTTAATTTGCCCACCAAGTGTGGCAACCGTTGAACTGTGCAGAAAATGTGGAGTAAGCACAGCCAGCTGCGAGCTGCTTGCATACACGTTCATTATCCGCTTCACTGCGTGAAAATCATTTGCCAATTAGCCAGCATGATTCTGATATTAGGTGGTGATTACTGACGAACATTCAAAAACAAACAAAATTATGTACGACCTCTGCTAAAGTTATACGCGTCTGCAAGGCAGGACCTTGTAAGTGCTGTGAAGAACATCAGTCGGGATAGTGAAATTCAGTTCTTAGTCAGTGCAATTTGTTTATCACAAAGGGAAATTTGCTTTATCACCAATAGAGGAACACGAGTCATAAAATGTAAATTTAATTCCTTCCAAGTAAGTTTGGGGTTGTGCCGCACCAGTGGCCTCACTATAAAAATCATAATTAATTCATGTCTGCGTGGATTTAATATAGGCTTTGTGGGAGTGTTGCACTTTGATTATACTCGTGTTTGCTGTAATTGGCCTGGACGCGACACATTGTGCAGGGTTTCTCCTCGTGGCCATGTCTTGTGTTATCCTTATGTAGTAGAGAAGGATAACAAGCCCAAAACATCCAATCTTCCTCCATTCCTTTACTATCCTATCTCTTCCATCCCCAACCCCTATCACCCCACCACTCGGGATACTAGCAGCCGTACAATAATGATAATAATAATGAGTATTGTATAGGGGCTTTACCCAATTTCATGAATTGGCTCAAAGCGTTGCGAACTGAACCAACACGCACGCTCATGTGAATCACACCGCATTCTCTCACATCCTGGACATAAACACATTACAATCACATGGTGCAAAGGGTCAGCTCAGCTATTTAAATTTCGGAATTTAGAATTGCATTTATTTTTCAAATTTGGTAGGCTGA
Organism: Batillaria attramentaria; assembly: GCA_018292915.2. Lineage (NCBI taxonomy): Eukaryota > Metazoa > Mollusca > Gastropoda > Batillariidae > Batillaria > Batillaria attramentaria. The sequence goes on from JACVVK020000002.1 coordinate 4,669,475, forward strand.
ACATTTCCAAAGCAGATGGTAGAGCGATGGACTGTGAGGGCTGGGAGCCAAACATTTGTGCTGTCTTATTCCTCGTTGCCGTGTCTTTGATATCATCCACATACGATGGAAAGAGGCGCCAAGTTCAGTTCAGTTCGGTTCAGTTCAGTTTCAGATGGTATCTCTGCGCTCGGAAACGTCCATACGCGCCCCACCCAATCTCTCAGTCATCTGCCCAATGATCCAAACCATCCACCCAACCAACAAACCAACCTCCCTTTCTTTACTATCCTATGTCTCACCCCACTTCCTCCTCCCTCTTTCTTTCCTCCCCATCCTCCCCTCCTAGATTCTCTGACAGACTTCGTGCAATGTGAGGCTACGTCAGGGATCTCAGCGCGCCTGTGAAAGAACTGTCAAGATAAATGAACAAAGCTGCCTCACGTGCTGCCGACTGTAATTTTTACTCCCTCAGAAAAATCGATGATTCCTCACTGGAAGCCTGTAACCGGACACGCTGCTACGATCCGTACGCTAACACGTATACGCTTCTCCCGCTTCAGCCTGCTCTTACCTATGTTAGTTCGTCCCCCCCCTCCCCCCGCACCACCCACCCCCCATCCCCACCCCCACCTGTCTTCAAGAAATGATCAGTAATACATTACAATGTACATCTTCGATATCATTCACATCATAAAAAAAAACATTGTGGAGAAAAGACAGCGCGTGTATACGTAAGTATTGTTCTCTCGGCAGAGAAGAACAAAAGAAAAGAAAAAAGGCAGAGAGAGAGAGAGAGTGAGAGTATCTGGGGAGAGATCGGGTGGGGGCGAAGGTGGGAGAAGTGGGAAAGGGCGAGTCGCGGCTGGGCATAAGGGGTGAGGCGGGGTGGAGGGAGGTGGGGTGGAGGGAGGGTATGGCGAGTGCCACTTGGGGCGATGGGCCTGGGAACTGGATGATCCTAAGGACAGATGGCCATCACGACACTTGTGGCAAAATTTCAGATGATACAATCATCTGTGGGCAGTCTGGATATCTGATCAGCATGTGCGTGGCGGATCTCTGAAGGCTGGGTGATCCCCCAAGAGCATAGGACTACCGTGGAGCGTCAGACCTAAGGTCGCAAGCCAGTTCATAAGCAGTCACCCTATCGAGAATATATCGCCGTCGCATGGGACCACTTGCTCCTGATCTGACCTCACAAATTTGTCTCCCATGCGGGAAGCATATCACACGGATCTGCTGCAGTCTGCTGCAATCTGGCCTAGAACGGGAAACCGGGATAGCCGAATGGTAGAGCGTTGGACTCTCCATGCTCGGGTCGTGAGTTGGAATCCCGGCGGGGGCCAAATATTTGTGCAGGCCTTTCGCTCGTTGCCCCGTCTTTGATATCACCCACACGTGGTAATGGAAAAGGACGTTAAACACCTCCCCCCCCCCCCGACCTAGAACGGCAAAGCCTTTATGACTCACGAGTCACGTAAATTATTTCAAACACAAGAAATTGTCAGTAGAGGAAGTCACTTGAACTAATACCTAGTTACTCCCGATTTCCTGACAGATTAATTTCTTTGACGTGCACTGCCAGTTATCTCCCTTTGCTCTGCAAACATGTAGTGTTTTAAACTTTCACTCAGCTAGTTCGACAAGAGGGTCTGTCTGGAAAGTCTTATCACTGTCCTTCATCAAGCCAATAATAGGTACTTCTGGTGTTTGCAGTTCTTGAACGTTGAAGGTTGTCACAGACAAACAGACGACAAACAGACAACAAAGGATTATTACATAAACTCAACTTGCAATGAATTAAGTGCGTGAGTCAAAAAAACAACAAAAACACCCCCCCAAAAAAACAAACCTTAACTCATTCTGCCCGACCTACGACTACAGTCGTAACAAGATTTCACACCCCATTGCCGCACTATACTCCTAACAGTCAGTAGTGTGTGAAATCCTGGTTCTGCTCCACCGTTGCTAGCCATTACCAGGTTTGGGGAGATCACTCTAACAAAACCTGGTGATCTCCCTTAGAAACTGTTTCTGTTGTCGATGGTTACCGCTGTGTACGGTTTTCATGCGGTTTAGGCGGTAAACAAAAGAATGGCGGCTTGGTGTCACCGCGGGTGCTGTAGGGTCCGTATATAATAGTCGAGGTTAGGGTTTTTAGCCCCGGGTTAGAGTCTAACCACGAACTAAACTAGCTCCAGGGTTAAATTTTCTTTTTGTTGTTGTTGTTGTTGTTGTTTTAAATCAGGAAGCGGGCACAATCCAGGAAGGTACCTGAGCCGTTGTAGAAGGATTTTTTTCTTCCTTTCTTCGCTTCCTTTTTGATTTAATTTTGTTTTGGGGTGTCTTTTGTCCTAGTCTGGTTTAGGCCCGAAGCCGCGGGTTAAATTAACCTCGACTTTTACATACGGGCCCTGGCAGCTGGCGTCAGACATATGATGGTAGCGTCAGTGGACATGTAGAACGGGTTGAAAGCGCTTATCAAATCCACGACGCTTAATTCACCCCCCCCCCCCCCTTTTTTTTTAATAGGTAGAGATGTTCTGGCAAAAGCGAAGAACACGTCAAAGGGCTTGACTTGACTTTACTTACTTAAGTTATTGCAGTTCACGATAACCTTATAAGTTATCCGTTAGAGACTAGCTTAATGTTTTAACGATGTGTGCATAATTGATTTAAATAGTGTCTATACCGAATGTGAGCAGACGAACTTAAGATCGACGAATCCCTTGGAAAGCTGCACCCGGTAACCTTATCGGAAATGTCAACGTAGAGAAATGACGGGTTTTCTTTTTCTTTTCTTTTTCCCAACCCCTGAACATCGTAAATCGCAGCAGGAAACTTTGTCTCAAATCTTGCTGTTTATATCCGGTTAATTATTACTATCAGCGGGTGTTTCAGTCGGTTCGTATCCTCTGCGTTTTTCACGTGTTTCAAATTGTAGGCGTGGACCAAAATCTCTCTCTCTCTCTCTCTCTCTCTCTCTCTCTCTCTCTCTCTTCGCCGCATTCTTGTATTTCAGTTTTAATGTCTATAATGTGTAGCCTATAATCCTTAGCTTACTTTTACTCTCGTACTGTAGTCTAGCAACGGCAAGGTTGCAAACTGGCCTTTTGGCCAAAATCTTCTGCCGTTGGAAAATACAGGATTGTCATTGTCATTGTCATTCTCTCTTTCTCTCTCTCTCTCTCTGACAGCACGTTAAACCCCCAAACACCCACCCTCTTTGACAGCACAATTCTACAGACTGGACTGAGCTGTAGTTATTTCAGAGTCAAATCAAGTCAAAGCAGAAAACAACAACAACAACAACAACAACAACAACTTAATCAATTTCGAGGCCCAATGCGTGTACAAGGAATGAAAGAAAAATTGAAGGAATTTACGAAATGTAGTACTTTCTCCGTACCCCCCCTCCCCCCCCCTCCCCCCCGCTCTGTTCGAGTTGTCTTAATCGAAGCCGTCTTGACTTCATTTTCTGCTTTCACCTGGAACGAACTTACATACTCAGGGGGAAATTCCTTGGCCCTGTAGTCTACAATCATCAGCCCGTCCAAATCTCCATTTCAATCAATCAATCAATCAATCAATCAATCAATCTTCTTGAAAGCTGCACCTAGCATCACACAACGCCGGAACAATCCACCCATCAATCCACCCAGAAGTGCCAATCAATCAATGATCAGTCAGTCAGTCAGTCAGTCAGTCAGTCAGTCAGTCAGTCAATTAATTCTTCTTCAAGATAAATAAACATCACACATTGCCTGAACAATTCATATATCTAGCTCTCCATCTATCCATGCATTCAACCAGCCAGTCAGCAACCTATTCATCCATTCACCAAACAGTTAGTCAATCAGTCAATCAATCCTCAAGAACCTTTCACCCCACGCGTGACATCACACCTCGCCAGAACATTCTGTCATCGTGTTTGCGTCTCACTTCCCAACGTCAACCCCGCCCGGCGTCCTGCAAAACACTGGAGACGGGATTTAGGCACGCCCAGCACACAAGGACACCAGTAGCTCGGACCAGTTCCCCCTTCCTCCTCAGCCGTCGACCGTCCTCGTGCCCTGATCAATGGGAAGTTGTCGTGTGGTCTGCGTGACACGCGTTACTCTGCCCAGAATCAGGGACTAACTTTTTTAAAAGGAAATTTGTGCACTTTTTTTTCTGCGCTTAAGCAAGGCTTACTGGGCTTCGGGAAAGACAAACTTTTGTTTTGGAACAGTTGAGCTGAAGAGTGCGCATGTGGACAGATTAAAAAAAAAATTCATGTACTTAGCCCCTGTCCACGAAGTGGAAAAAGGGGTTCTTGTGATCAACTGCGTTCGCTTGTCTCTCTTTTCTCTCTCTCTCTCTCTCTCTCTCTCTGTGTGTGTGTGTGTGGTGAGTGTATTTCTGAAAAATATCTCAAGAACAGGTAAACCAGTCAACACTACCTTTGGTGTAGGTGTGCATTATCGGACTCTACATAATAACTGTTGATAAAATTGGACGTATCTACTTTTTTGTGACAGAGAAGGGTGAAAGATAATCATATTGGAAGGCGGCCGTTTAAAGCTGGTATGCGACTTTGTCATGCGCAATGCTGGAAGTGATTTTCGCGGCTTTTGCGAATAGGAAAGAGGACGCGTAAGGAAAATGGTGTTTTAAAAAAAGTCTTGGGGCAAGATAGAAAACCGTTAAGAGGTTTCTGAGTTCTTTCCTGCTTCGTAATCCTTTTCATTTGTCAGGAGGAGCGTTAAAATGATTTTGAAACAAACACGCAAGGGGAAGATTACGGGTTTTTTTTTTTTTTTCTTTCTTTCTTTCTTTTTTTCCTGGGGGCCGGAAATGTCAAATCCTGTAACACGATTTTGTAAAGCATCTCTCTCTCTCTCTCTCTCTCTCTCTCTCTCTCTCTCTCTCTCACACACACACACACACACACACACACACACACACACACACACACACACACACACACACATATTTCAGCAAGAGGATCGGAGTTCCAGCTGCTACCGCGTGCTGTACACTGCACTATAATCAGGAATTATTCAGATCTGAGAAACGGTATCGGGTCCTGAAGACAAAAAAAAAAAAAAAAAAACCCAAAAAAAACCGCGTGCTCAAAGATATGTAAGGTTGTCCAAAACATTTTGTGCATGTGCACGTGCACATCAAAGAAGTTAATCTTTCAGGAAATCAGGAGTTACGTTTTATGTGCGAAAGCCAAGTAATTCGATACAAAAAAATCGCGATAACAACCAGAAAGTGTTGTCGAAATGAAAGCAAGCAAGAAAGAAAGCTGTGCTCAGAACAAGTGTCCATAAGTATCCGCTGTCCATCCACTCTGCTACGGCGGCAACCTTCACCCTTTCTACAGTGACGTTAGCTGCAGGGTGCCCCAGCGGTGACACCAAGCCGCCCTTTTCTGGCCGTTTTTGTTTTGCCGCATAAACCGCATGAAAAAAAAAAAAGTACACGTTGTACTGGTAACCAACGAAAACAGAAACCGTATCTAAGGGAGATCACTCCAAGAAAACATAGTCACGGCTA
>JACVVK020000002.1:4680000-4682500 GCA_018292915.2 Batillaria attramentaria
ATGCTCGGGTCGTGAGTTCGAATCCCGGCTGGGGCCAAATATTGTGCTGGCCTTTTTCTCGTTGCCCCGTCTTTGATATCACCCTTGCGTGATGGAAAAGGACGTTAAACTCCCAAACACCCACCCATCGTGCCAAATGTATCTCCCACAGAGGGTGTACCTTTGGGGGGGTTCGTTCCTTTAGCCGAACTACTTGCCCAATCCTTTTCATTTGCTTAGGTGTGTTGAAAAACAAAGACGAAAAACAGAAGAAGGGATCTTTTGGGGGAAAAAAGGAACAACTAAACACAAAATTGTACTATTGTACTCCCAAATCTAGATTTATAGATTTTGTCAATTCCAATTTTAGCTTTTAAAAAAATGCCCAAATAGATTCAAATTTCTTCACATTTCACCTGGAACTCGGTCGCTCATGTCTCCTGATACGCTCGTACAAACGCAGAACGCTCAGCAAATCATAACCCCGGAACGAGAAACTCCAACTGAACACTGCCAAAGATAATATCACTGGCTCCGTTCAAGAGCACACAGGAGTACGACAACTGTTGCACGTGCAAACCGCCAGGTCGTCTTCGTCACTAGTACGTACTCGTACTTGCAGAGCACTAAACAACCTTCCGATTAGGACGTATCGACCGGTAATGGCCGGCACTCGAACTCTCAAGACTCCTGGATCTCTTCTTCCCTTCTTCCATAAGCCGAAAAACCGTCACAAGTACAGTCGCACGTGCAATCACTCGACCACGATAGCGGCTCTGGGGGCGGTACTAACACAATCGACTCTGAAGACTTTTTGACCCGATGTGTAGGACTTAGTCGGCCGCAGGACAATTGATACAGAGGATTACATTGATCATAGGGCTGTTGAATGTGGGATACATCTTTACGACGGGCAGGCCATTCGTAGGATAATAATAATAATAATAATAGGGTGCCTATCCCCGGGGAGCGAGCTCTAGGTGCCTTACAATTAAAAAAATGAAGTAAAAAAAACCAAACAACAACATAAAACAACACATTCACTAAACGTAGACTACGCGAGAACAACTGAAAAAGTGAAACAGCACAGATTAAGAACAGATAACATTAGTGAAATGGTAAAAGACAGGCAGAGACAATTAAAACACGAATGAATCAAAAACCAAGAACGAACACACACAGCCTATAGGTAAAACAAAACATTAATGAGAGGATGACTCAAACCCTAGCGATGACATTTGACTTTGATTCGAAACCAATGTAGATCATTTTCAACGTAGATATACTAGAAGGGGTTTGTTTGGGGGATTAGAATCGAAGTCAAATTTCAAAAATGAGGCAAACAGGAGAAAAAGCCCTCCGCAAAACTCTTGGGCTCTCAACCGGGAATCGAACTCCCGACCCTAGCATTGACATCTTAACGGTTCCGACGCCCTACCGGCTCGCTAATCTCCTCTTCCTTCAGTCTCTGCATAAGAACAGAACGATTGTATTAACGGGTAGGACTGTGTATACTTAGGACTGTCGATACGTAGAACAACCGATACGTAGGACTGTCGACTCTTAGGACTTTCGATACGTAGGACTGTCGACACTTAAAGATCTAAGCTCCCAACAAAAAGCTTTCCGAAGTGTGAAATAAATTTACAGAGTCGACCGTGCAAGTACAGTCAGCTCTGTCACAGTTGCAGAGTTTTCAGCGCTTCGGGGACCCTTATAAAACCAGTGCACGAGTTTGCCGTGACATTATTTGGCTTTTGATCAGTGACCGAGACACATCGCTACAGTGTCCAGCGCCGGGGTGTTGAGTGCTGCACGATCTTTCTCGCTCAGCGTCAAAACGCAAACTGAGCTGTGAATCAGTCTGCCCTTGGCTTTTATTGGGGTTTTAGGACGCTGAAAACTCTGCAACTGTGACAGAGTTGACTGTGCTTGCACGGTCGACTCTAAAAAAATAAAATTTCACACTTCGGAAAACTTTTTGTTGGGAGCTTAGATCTTGAAGGCTATCCACACTTAGTCTTAGGGCAGTCCGCACTTGTTCTCAGGACTGTCGATACTGGCGTAAGACTGTCGACACGCAGGACTGTCGATACGCAGGGCTGTCAACACGTAGGACTGTCGACATTTCGGACTATCGATACGTAGGTCTCGACAAGTAGAACAATCGATACGAACAGCACGAATGACGGGGACTCTATCACATTTCGTGATAAGGACACACTGACCTGAAGGTGTCCACACAGTTTTCCTGCCTGAATGCCAGGAACGGTATAGACTTCCCCCCGATGAAGCGTCATGCGCAGTTGAGCCGTCACACGTACGACAGCGGGTCGACAGGGGCCGACGGGTAATCACCAGCACCCCAATAACTGGTCTGCCCTGCCCTGCACGCACTACACGCACTGGCAGGCGCTCTGATTGGTCGATTAGCCGGCGCCTTAAACGCGCATAGTCCAAGATTACTACGTGTCATGGGCGATCTGGAACAGTTGCGCTAGGGAGTGTGCAGGTACGATCA
>JACVVK020000002.1:4687500-4725000 GCA_018292915.2 Batillaria attramentaria
CTTACATGTATGACAACGTTTAGAAGAATTCGTGCTAATATCACACAACTGTTGTACATACCGACACGTACTCAGCAATCCACTAGAACATTTTCTAACCAGTTGCAACAGGCTGCCAGACTCTAAGAAGCACAAGTGCCCATTTGGCTTCAATTCACTGGACGGTGAAACTCTGACAGTCAGTATTATTCATTTCTAAGCGTCAATGTCTAGGATTTTAAAGAAAATCTCCTTTCCAAATATTCCATCAGATGAAAAACGATTCGGACAGGCAAGCTGCCACCGTGTTTGCTGACAGAGAATCATGGGAGGGTGAGGTAACGTCTGGCTACTGATATTTGTGTTTGTCTGGAACTTGGGACTTAGTGTGGATGTATTTTTTCTGTCATGTTTTTGAGGAAGGGGCAAAATTCTTAAACACTCCAAGGTGTAGAGATGCACTTCCTGGTCAGTGGACCTTGCAAGTTGCGCCCAATCCATAGATAAAACAAACAAACAAACAAACAACAACAACAACAACAACAACAAATTAATGGATGGCTGCGAAAAGCATAGTCGGTGGCATTGCACTTGCACTTGTAGTGTTATAAATACATATTATACAATATTATTTCTTGGGTTTAAAGGCAGCTGGATGGAAATGAATGAGAACTGATGTATAATTTGAAGGAATAGAAAGAGTTGCCTAACGTGCGACTGGCGGGCGATCCTGTCTTATATTGTCTCGTCCTGTCTCAGTGACTACTTTTCTAGAACACACACACACACACACACACACACACACACGCACGCACGCACACACACGCACGCACACACACACACGCACGCGCACGCGCACACGCACACGCACGCACGCACGCACACGCACACACACACACACACACACACACACACGCACGCACGCACGCACGCACACACACACACACACACACACACACACACACACACACACACACACACACACACACAGCGTAAATGAAGTAATTCAGGGGTTTTGCACCAGTAATCTGCAAAACGTGATTCGCTTTCAATCTAACAGTTTTTTGTGTGTAGACAAACGCAGGAAAAAAAATTCGGAAGGAGGGAAGAGTGTCACCCTTACTGCTTTCTGCTAGGGTTCAGTCGTCCCTGGGGCCACAGTTGAGTAGAACCGCCATCCTCCATTAGCAAATGAAATTAACTTAGAGTGTAGCTAAATTAAACTTTAAATCCCTAGGAAGCGACAGTGCCTGTGGCTCATGGGAGAGGGGGAATGTAAAACAGTTTACTATTTCACGTTTGAAACTTTTTTTCCCCCTCTGGTATCTATTGTTTGCTATTCACAGATTTGATGAAAGGAGAAGCTTCAGGTCGAAAGACACAAAATCCACAGGGCCTCAAAATGCGGACATATTCCCTGTTAGCCTCAGGCATCATAGTCACCCCTAAACATGCTTCAATCTAGAAACAATTTCTACCATGAACAGACCATTCAGAGGCAAGCACCCGACAGGGGTTTAACAAAATTTGAATGTCTCCTTTTCGTTCAGGCCTTATCGGAGTAATGCACGTGCGATAACCTTTTTATGGAGCAACGCCGGTTTGCAGATCTATTGGAGAGAAAAGGTTACTCAAGAAATTGTTGCCTAATACATTTTACGAAAGCCAGTGTTCTGTCTTTCTGTTTCTTCCCGGTGTAAGTGAGACAGGCGTAAATCGATATTTTCACTGCTGTTGTTTTAGGTTACAAGATTACATTTGACACCATTGTCACTTGAGGCTCTCAGGGATCATGTTCTAGGCTCATTTCAAAACGTTTTTTTCCAGCTCGCACTTTCGCCCAAATTCTCACTTCTGCCGTGAAAAAAGAAAGATTGTTTTCTGCATGATTATTGTTTCCTATTTTTTTTCTATCTCGCCATTTGTTTTTTGTTTTTTTCTTCAGAAAAATCAGTTTTGTGTAATTCCGTTTTTGTCGATTTTTTGTTTTTGCAGAAAATTAAACTGTTAGAAAACAGAACTGCCGATTTTTGTGTTTGTAGAAAAAGCGTTCTTTTGGCAGCTTTCGCCACCGATAGATACATTCTCCTCGTATATTCCGTGCTCCTCGTACACCTTCAAATCCTGTGGTAAATCCCCATGGTAATGACTATACAAGTTTAATTATACGCCGAAACTATACAGATTGGGTAACCTGCTGCCCGACACAACCAGGACGGCTGAGCCCGCCGGGCGCCCGGTTAGCTGCCAGCAAACAATCGAATACAGTCAGCCAGCTGTCGCTGTAGACACTCGTTAGCAAGGACCCACAACAGACACTCGTGTTCAATTGTGTACGAAGCAACGACCACCCTGCCCACCCGCATCCAAACCGACATGGAGACCGCCGTTAGTGACTGTGCTCCAGGTCCACTGGTCTGGTTCCTACGTAAGCGGCTGACAAAGGTGTTTGATTACTTACTGTCTCTATCAGTAAAACTCGCGAATGAATATTTTAGAAGCATGGGCGGGTCTGCCAACCTCAGCAGGTGAGTGAGCTCAGGCTCGCGCGCAAGGACAGGTGTAAATGAATGTAGTTTACGAGCGCAGGCGCGCATGTGTGTGCGTGCGTGCACGTTCGGTGTGTGTGTGTGTGTGTGTGAGAGAGAGAGAGAGAGGGGGGGGGGAGGGAGGTGGGTTACGCGAAAGGACTCACAATTTAACCTCCAGGAAAGTCCCTGCCCTGGAGAGGTCTGTTTTTCAATAGAAGGTGCATGGGCCCCACACAACCTGCATTCAGTTCAGCACTCAGCTCAGCGAAAAATCACGTACATGCTCTTTGGTACGCAGCACGCATGCCAACTCAGGTTTGAGTTGGAATTTTGGGGATGAGATCTGAACTCTACTGTAGTGTTTGCTTGAGGCCATGAACAGGCCGGCAGCGGAGAGCAGCGAACACATCCCCCTTCGCTAACAAGCTCATTAGCAGGGAAATCCCGACTGGGTTTCGACATGCACCCTCTGCGCAAAAAGCTAGACGTCAAACCGTGTAGTTAGCCGTAGCTCTTCATTCCAGTCCTGTGGGCAGAGAGCTTTGGCCATTCATCGCGTTCGATCAGTATATTTTGGTTTGTTTTTAGACTGGTTTGCTGGTTGTCTGCGAGTTCGAGTGTACGCGACAGCATCCAGCGCCAGGTGAACCCAGGATGTTTCACGTCTCTCGTTCACGAAGAGTTTATGGATAAAACTGACCAACAACAACAACAACAACAACAACAACAACAAAACAGCCTACCTAGAACACACAGAAAACTCCCGAGCGCACACAAAATTCCTATTTTACTTTATCAACAGACCACGTTGCAAGTACCACGCATTTTCCACGCAGACGGTCGATGTTAGCAATTTTCTAACATTGCGTTGCTCAATGTCCGACCTTGTAGTATTTTCTATAAATTTATGTCCGACCCAGCATCTGCGCTATCGAGGCTGCGAGTGGAAGCGTTATCTCTCATGCCTTGCCTGTGGAGTGGTAGGTCCGCAAGGGAGGCTAAACTGACTACGTAATACGAATGGTGTCCCTTGTCCCTTGCGTCAGATGCTAATTTCCATGCGATTTGTTTATTTCTGGACCTGGCGGCTGTGCGAGTCGTTTTTGATCGAATCTATAAATGCTCATTGAGAGTGTTACCCGATGTCTGTTTCGTGGGTTGCTGGTCGAGCAATGAAGATAAAATGATCCACAACCGACGCCTCCTGAAATGGATCGTGCGTCCTGCTTTTTGTAGAAGCAAAACCTAGATTTAGAGAGTTACTTGACCACTGTCAGCATTCAGTTAAAAATAGCTTGTAATAACACGCAGCCAATCAAACCTGTCGACGTAAGCAAAAGACGTGAATCTAAATAAAAACCACAAGTAATGATGTAGTGTCACCTTTAAAGACGCCATTTCTCAGATAACTGCGCTTGTCACCTCTTCCTGCCCTCCATATCTGTCTTCTTTGCTTCAGTTTTACACTCCCTCTAGACAACTTCGTTCTGCTGCTGACACTTGGAAACTCCGTATCCCTCATGTCCAAACAAAGACCTTTGGTCAGAGGAAGTTATTCATACCATGGTCCGACGTGTTGGAATGATCTCCCAGCATCAATCAGATATGCAGACACAAAACCATCCTTCAAAGCAAATCTGAAAACCCACCTCTTCACAGCCATCAACCAATAACTGTTGCCACACCATCATCATGACAGGGGATTTGGTCTAGTGGTTAAGGCATCCGACTTCGGATCCTGAGCTGCCTGGTTCGAGTCCCCGGTGGGCAGGAATATGGTGGGATTTTTCCTCATCATATCGAGTCAAATCCATGTGCAGACTCGTTTACGGTGCCTGTCTCGCCTTCGTGCACGCACGCACGCACATACATCAAGTGTGCACGCTAAAAATCCCACGTTCATCTTTCGAAGAAGAGTAGGCTGTGGCCGGTGGCGTGGTAAAACAGAAATACTGTCGCACGCACCAGAGTGAATAGCAGGGTGGAGGTTTGCACATAAAGTAGCGCTTAGCGGCAGCAGGCTTTCACTGCTTCGTCCTCCAGCCCTGCGGCGCCGTGAGCATTTCAGTAGAGATGGATATGTGCGCCGAGGAGAAGTCTACCATACCATACCATACCATCTTGCTGGTCGTGTGTGTGTGTGTGTGTGTGTGTGTGTGTAGAAGCCAGGGGCAGCCCGTATATGATACTGGTACATTATGTGTTTGTTGTTAAATGTAAGTGTAGGGTCATGTTTGGTGTTTATTTGGGGTACCCTGTTTGGCGAGTGTGCTAGTCTGTGGTGATTTTTGTTGTCATGAAAAAGCGTGATTTTCGTGATGTTTGTCAAGGTGCACGTCAGGCGGTCACAAAAAGAGGCAAGCTGCCAGTGAAGCTGGGACTTTTTGCACAGCGGTCGGACACAAGTGAGGCAAGCGGATTTGTGCGAACTGCCTCACTGGCCTAAACAGAAAGCAGACGTGGATTACTCCAGTGAGGTTTGAGTGGAAAGGAGACATTAAATTTTGTTAAACCCCTGTCCCGTGCCTTTGAATGGTCTGTTCATGGTAGTAATTGTTTCTAGATTGAAGCATTTTTTAGGGGTGACTATGATGCCTGAGGCTAATAGGGAATATAGAGGCATTTTGAGGCCCTGTGTATTTTTGTCCTTCGGCCTGTATCAGGATGATGCAAAGAGCAAAACCAACAAACTCGAGTGACGCACCGAACATGCAATTGTGTCATGCTAAAAGCAAGGACAAACAGTTTCCATGAGAGCATCAGCCGTATGGCTGACAACCTAAACATTTACGAGGATTCCTATCACCAGTGCGTTGCTATATATATGCTCAAGCTCTTCTCTTTCAAACATTGGGAGGTTTCCTGTTCCGTGCTCTCAGAGAACACAGTGTATTTACTTACACCAAGAAACAATAAGGCTAGGTATTGTCGACTGCTTACACACATCCATACGCAAATGATTTAGGATTCTCCCGCTGTGTGTGTGCAGGGTCGGGAGGGGGGGGGGGTTAGGATGGTGGGGATGAAGGGGGGGGGGGGGGGGGGGGCAAGGTTCCAGACCCCCTCCCCCCCCCACACACACACACAAAAACCCAACCTACCAAACAAACAAACAAAAAAACAATAAAACAACAAAAACAAAAACAAACAACGACAACGACAACAACAACAACAAAACATCAACAACAAAACAAACAAACAAACAAACAAACAAAACACCGCACAAAAAACCCGACAACAACAACAAAATCGACAATGGTATTTTTTTTTTTAAACTACAAAGTCGGACACTCAACAACTAGGCTGCCCCTGGACCCCGCCCCCCCCCCCACACCACTCCCCCCCCCCATCACCCCCCACCCACCACCCCATTTGTACTTCAACCGCCCCTCTGTGTGTGTGTGTGTGTGTGTGTGTGTGTGTGTGTGTGTGTGTGTGTGTGTGTGTGTGTGTGTGTGCGCGCGCGCGCGCGCAAGTGTTGGTTCTCTCGATGCGGTCTGGTCTATGTTTATTCTACGTCTCCAGTGATCGTGTTTGCTTCTAGATTTGCATTTTTCTGCAGAACAACATTACTCTTTGTCTCGAAACAATAAAACCAGAAATATGGCACGGGCTGTAAAACACTGCGAACGTAAAAAGGACTAAATTTATTACTTTATACAGAGTGCGTGCCCTCTTCTCTCAAAACGTACTTCTGAGTAAAAATACAGCGTGGCTAAAGTAATGCTTTTTGTCAATTGTACGGAGTGTGTCGGAGTGGGGTGGGTGGTGGGGGGGATCATTTCACTATCTAATAAGACCTGGTAAATTTTTCACTTTAAAATTCATACATTTCACCAGTTGTTCTAAGACGAAACGGCCACTTTTACAAACAATACGCTCACACACGCAAAGAACAATCAGACGGTCATTAGTTTGCGGCACAAATAACTGTTTCGGGACGGTACAGCAGTTAACTCTGTCTTTAAAAAAAAAAAATGACCCATTATTTTGTAGAACATATAACTGTCTTGGGACGGTATAGTGGTTCTGTCTTACAAAAACTGGACCCCTTATTATGTAGAACATATAACTGTCTTGGGACGGTATAGTGGTTCTGTCTTACAAAAACTGGACCCATTATTATGTAGGGGAAAAAAACTGTCTCAGGAAGACACAGTAGTTCTGTCTCACAAAAATGGACGCATTACCAAGATCGCTGAGCTGCCTCTGAAAGATCTACCGTTAAATTGTAAAAAATGTTGCCGGGGGACATGGTTTAGGACGTCCACTGTCGCCAAAACCACACGACGGTGACCTGTTCGGTGTAAGTCTGCGCGTGTGCGTGCGCGTGCGCGTGCTAGAGTTCCGCGAAGGGACAGAACTCGAGAGGGGATGCATCGCAGGATTTGTCTATCCCTGACCTGACGGTCACTTTACCTGATACGCACGTACAGCGATTAGCGAAATTTAAACGGAGTTGTTGGCTCTTTCCAATGGGAAAGTGCTACTTGTAACTTTGGCAAAGCTGCATGAACGCCTATGACGTCATGCATAAATACCTGATACGCACGTACAGCGAATAGCGAAATTTAAACGGAGTTGTTGGCTCTTTCCTATGGGAAAGTGCTACTTGTAACTCTGGCAAAGCTGCATGAACGCCTATGACGTCATGCATAAATTAGGTAAGCTGAGGAACGAGGTTGGTCTGGCACACCAAGCGTCAGCTCAGGATTCGCTAGAAGAAACTTCACGGAAGGGACAGGACCCGAGAAGGAGGTGCTTGCGTGGCGTCCCTATAGCTAAGTGGTGCGTGCAAGCGACGATCCGTAAAACAAGAACGTTCAGTGTCTTTCCCACAGTAGTCCATCTAGACAGACAAAGTACATCATTCCCTTCATCACCCCCAAGTGGCCGTCAGCCCGAAAGTGACATGAACCCTAAGTGCCTTGCCCTGCTGTTAGCGCTTCGATTCCCGACCTCTGTCCCTCCCCCCGCGCGCTTCCCCCACCATGCGTCAAAGAACAGACCCGCACAAAAAAAAAAGTGATCACGTGATCAGCGAGGACCGAGTAATTCGTCCTGTCTATGTAATTATGGATACACCGATCGAGATTGCCGGTAATAAAACGCTGGTTCGTTACTGGGACTGGGGAGACGACGAAAGAGAGTTTCTTGATCTGTCCTGACTTCATTACTATGTAGATTGCCTTCCACTCGCTGACCATTTGACGTGGGGGAGGAGGGGTGGTGGGGTGGGGACTGACTGACTGACTGAAACGTTTATTTCAGGATAAAGACTTGTAGGCATGGTCTGCCTATCTTACAAGCTGTCCTGCTAATCTAGGAACACTAAAAAAAATAGAGGCTAACATGACCAAAAAAAAACCAAAAGTATACCAGGCACAAAGGGAGTAAATCTAATAAGAAAATAGAAAAAAATAAAAAAAATAAAAATACACACGCAAAGATACAAAGAAGCGCAGGAAATTCAAAGGAAACACGGGGGGAGAGGGTTGCTAATTATTGTACACACTTCCATCCTGATTTTCTGGATATGTGAGGGGAGCCGGGATAGCCGAATGCAGGGTACAGTTCAGCCCAATAAAAATCTCTCAAACCTGAGGTCGCGTACGTGCTGTCCCTAACCCGTGACGTGCACCAGACAGCACGTGATTTTTTTTATTTTTTATTATTTATTTTATTTTTTATTTTTTTTTTTTTTGGGGGGGGGGGGGGGGGGGGGAGGGGGTGAACTGTAAACTGGAATGGTAGAGCGTTGGACTGTCAATGCTCGGGTCGTGGGTTTGACTCCCAGCTGGGCGATAATCGACCTAACTTTCAAACAAACAGTCTCCACAAGGGTGGGTGTTTGGAAGTTTAACGTCCTTTTCCACCACGTACAGGTGATACCAAAGACGGAGCAACGAGAAAAATATGTGGCCCCAGCCGGGATTCGAACTCACTACCCTAGCACTGGGAGTCCAACGCTTTACCATTCGGCTATCCCGGCTCCCCCAGTCTTCACAAAGTAATGTTTAAAAGTCCAGAAAGTCAAGGAATACCTTGCACTTTTGGGTGCTGCTGTAAAACGTGCCATGGCGTGTTAAGATCAGTTAACCAAACTTCACAGTCATGTTGGCAGGAAGTCAGACTATTCTGAGTTATGCGTGTGTTGTTGCAAATGGTCCTTGACTTGATGGGATGGCTGTAACTAGTCCATTGACAGATCTACCAACTCGGTGATGCGTTCTGTTTGAATATAGTGCCTTTAAGAACTAAGCTTGGGGGGGGGGGGGTAGAAGGGGGGGGGGAAGGAAAGCACCAGAATTAGCGTCCCTGCGTGTGTTGTTGCAACTGGTCCTTGACTTGATGGAATGACTGTAACCCATCCATTCCTAGATCTACAAACTCAGTGATGCGTTCTGTTTGAATATAGTGCCTGTAAGAACTCGGCTGGAGGAGGGGGTGGGGGGGGGGGTGGAGTCGGAAAGGAGAAGAAAGAAAGAAAAAATACCCAGCAGAATTAGCGTCCCTGATTCAAACCAGCTCTCCGGAGACGAACATCCCCAGTTCCTGACCTTCCCCAAGAGGCAATGACTTGCAACAAAACGGTAACCATCTATGGCGAAATCCCGCCCGCGCTTTCCAGCTCCGCCAGAGAAGAAGGAAACAGAAAAGAAAGAAAGAAAGGAGAAAAAAAAAAGAATTCTCATCAGTTCTCAAGATGCCTGGTCTTCCGCGTCCTTTTCACGAGACCTGTTTGTAGAGACGGCACAAGACCCCATTCAACAGCAAATAGTCCCCTAGTCTGAGTATGCGTGAGATTGGATGCCCGCGTCCATGGAGTGTTTCCCGGGCAGGATGTGTATTGGGTGACAAACTTCAGGTCTCCACGCGCGTGATTTTCATGACCTGCTGGTGGTGGTGATGCTGTTGCTGGCTGGGTTTACCCTCCTGTAGGTTATCGACGTGTGGCTGCGTAAACTGTTGAGCGTATCCAGCGTGGAGGTCAATTTCATGGACACATTGTTTTTTTTACAGGGAGGAGATGGAAGTTAGAAACAACAACAATAACCACCAAAATACACACACACACACACACACACACACACACACACACACACACACACACACACACACACACACACACGGTGTAAACGTTATCGTTCTAGCCAGGTTTGTTTGTCATCTTAATCAGTTCTTGTGCGTGTGTGTTGCACGAGTCTAACGGTGTAATCGTCGACCAGTGTCGATGGAAATTGAAATAACTTTATTTGAAAACGATGGAAGTTTTGGTCTTGCAGCCAATTTTCAAATTTGCCGTTTTGAAGAACAAACAAATAAACAAAAAAGCCAGCTGATGGAACATACTTAAACCTGGAACATGAAACTTCACACACACACACACACACACACACACACACACACACACACACACACACACACACACACACACACACACACACACACACAATTACCGCAAGCATGAACTAGTATGTCCATATATATGTAAACGTATGGTACCTATTTTTATGATTATTTGTTATTTGTGGCTAATAGATATTTGAAGAGGCTGTTTTTAAACGATAAGGTTGACCGACTGTGCCTAGCATGGACAGGAAGAGAATTCCACAATGAAGTTCCGGAAAATGCGAAACTACTTTTATACATGTCAATGCGGGGACGGGGAATTCTAAAAGTTAGTCCTAACCTAGAGTCTATGGATGTGGATTCTGAGAGAGTACATGCAAGATATTCCGGAACTAACTTTTTGCGGAGTTTGTACATGAAGGAAAAGGCAGAAGGGAACAAACCTGTTTCAAAATTCTGTCTTGCGAGGTTTTTACTCCGGATTAAGACTTTCTTTACAATATCTCTTTACTCCGGAGTAAACCCCGTAGAGAGTAAGTTTGTCTCATGACACCGGTGACGTGGTGGGTGACGTACGCTGTCATGTCACCGATAAAACTCTTCGACAGTCAGTGACGATTCCAGCCATACTAACAGTACCACGTGTGAAGTTATGACGTACATCCCTTCAAATTACAACAGTCGACAGGGTTGTTGGGCTGGCCACATGGCCAGTGGTTCTCGTGGCGTTTTCGGCCACAGGGACACCAGAGAGACCATCTGCCTCCTACGTGACGCAAACCGTTTTCGCGGTCAGCGCCATCGGACCGGCTGTTCTCATTTGCATCGTCCGAGGACGGGCTCAGTCCTTCTCTAATCTGAGAACGTTTCGGGAATAAATAGGCCGCGGTCAATATATTCAGCTCATGTACGCACGCACGCACGCACGCACGCACGCACGCACGCACGCACGCACGCATGAACACACGCACACACACAGACACACACACACACGCACGCACGCACGCACTCCCGTGCGGCACACACACACACACACACACACACACACACACACACACACACACACACACACACACACAGAGAAACAACAAACACGCAGCACTCACGCATGCAGAGAGAGAGAGAGAGAGAGAGAGGTCTACCAGTGTAAGTACCCTGGGACAGATTTGGCACTGCTGGACAAAGAGAACTTCCATGTTGTTTTGTGTATTATCCATGAGATGAGGAAAGGACGCGGGAAGCATTTGACAAAAGCGTTAAAGGAATAATTACAATAACCTATACCACCATAGTGCTGTAGACTATTGATTCGTGGGACTAACACCAGCATTTCAATCACCGTATCATCTGGCTGGTTGGTCGGGTGGTTGGAGGTTTAACGCCCTTTTCCACCAAGAACACATGATAGAAAATGCACGCAAAAGCCGGCGCTTTTGTGTGTGTGTGTGTGTGTGTGTGTGTGTGTGTGTGTGTGTGTGTGTGTGTGTGTGTGTGTGTGTGTGTGTGTGTGTGTGTGTGTGCGTGTGTGTGTGTGTGTGTGTGTGTTGGCCAGGCATCGAATTCATGGCCGAAGTATTGATAGTCTCGTGACGATTCTGCCAGCTCAGCCACTGTGGCTCGCTAAGGTCAACGTAGAAAAGAAAAATCTACAATTCAGTTTTACGAGATCGTTCAACGTGGACATTAAACTGCATTTTCAATCCGACCATGCAAGATAATCACAGAACCCCCATCCCCCAAGAAACAAACAAAACAAAATATAAACAAACAAACAAACAAACAGAAAACCCAACAAAAACAACAAACAAACAGGAAACTCAACAAAAACAACAAACAAGCAAACAGCAGCAACAAACTCCTATTCAAAGTCTAAACGCATTCCAACTGATAGTATATCTTCACTCATCTTTGGGTTACGTCCAAGGAGCTATCCATAAAAAGGATTCAGCAAAAAAAAAAAAAAAAAACCTGAACAAAACACACACACACACACACACACACACACACACACACACACACACACACACCCGACGTGACCTTATCTAAGCAGCAGTAATTCAGCCAAAAAAGGATTAATGGAGAACATTATGGCATGCCCCTACCCAACCGACCGCAATTCAATCAAACATATTAATCTCCCCGCAAAACCGTGTCTCTCAGACTGACTGATGTTGATAGCCGGCCTGCACGGGGATTAATCAAAACGGCGGCGTGTTTCTTGCTGCTACTTTAATTGAAAGGCTTTGACGGGTTTCGCTCTGAGATAGCATAATCTGTTTAACATTTTGAACATGTACGTGTCTTTATATAACAGTAGCGTGTCAGTGAAAATCGTTTCCTCGTGGATCAGTGGTCCCTTTTTCTTTCACACAGACCAACCCGAATCCGAAGGAGGGTTTCCGGTGCTACTGACATCTGAAAATGGAAACACTCAGTCGGTATTATGGTTTACTGCCACAGTGTGTCTGTATGAAAGAAAGGCTTTCACTGGAGAGCAATCTTTGTCAAAACGTTTGAATCTGACTAGCCGGGCAGGAGGCACATCCGGAATCGTGGTCCCTCAGCTTCATGTCGACAGGATTAAAGGATGCAGTCAAAATGGACGCCAGTGTTTCCGGTGCTGCTCGGTAACTCCGCTTCAAAAGTACCACCGCCAGGACAGAGCGTGTCCAATCAGCACCTGGCACCGTGTGTTTCCAGACAACAGTACTGAGTGTTTTCATTTCATTTTTAAATCAGAGTAGCGCCGAGTGTTTCCAACTGCCGGCGTAAGAGAAAAGGTCATCCTTTTATCAACCACACAGCGATCAACGC
Source organism: Batillaria attramentaria (assembly GCA_018292915.2). Taxonomy (NCBI): domain Eukaryota; kingdom Metazoa; phylum Mollusca; class Gastropoda; family Batillariidae; genus Batillaria; species Batillaria attramentaria. Next base: position 4,700,178 of record JACVVK020000002.1, read on the forward strand.
GTTACTACAATGCAAAGACTTATGCATGCTCAACAAATGGCTCAGCATGAGAACAACCATCGTCGAAACTTATGAAACGTCATCATCATCATCATCGTTGTCGTCGTCGCATTAATATAGGCGCTTTATCCCGTCGGAATGCTTGGCCCAAAGCGCCGCGAGCTAAACCCAACACGCACGCTCCACGTGAACCACACGCATTTCTCTCACACACGGCTGGAGATGAACACATTACAATCACGTGGTGCGAAGGGCCAGCTCAGCAATTTAAGTTTCGGAATTTTAGAATTCCATTTATATTTGAAATTTGTTTAAATTTGTGGTCTGAATATTTCCAAAGCAGCAGCACCGGCAACACACGCGTCCATTCTGACTACACCCCGTGGGGGCTGGCCGACCAGACGTCGTAGCGGTGCATCTCCAGTATGCCGAACCAAGAGACAGACAGACGGAGAGACAGAGAATTCAACTGAAACTACAAGAGGGGTTTAACCGGGTCATTTCTCTTCTGACCAAACTCGTTACCCTGCCCGCGTTTCATCTGTCAGCTCTTTTAGGGTAGGGACCACTGCCACATTAACTATAGTGCCCCCGAGGACCTGGGCGCGTGCGTGCTTCCTCGTGGAGCCACGGCTAGGCCTGGAGACTGACTTCTCACTCGACCGCGCAGCCAGCTCTCGCTGACACGTCAGGGAAACTCCGCCTAAGAGATGTGTGCAGAACATCTCTGCCTAAGGTTTAAAAAAGGTTGAAAACGCAACAAAAGAATCTAAACAAACAACGACAGCCGTCTGGTTCATTTTGGTGCATGATACCTCTCTGTATAATGCTCTTTTCAAAGATAATCAAGTCAAAGTTGAAATCGTGTAGTTTTTTTGTGTTTTTTTGTTGTTGTTGTTTTTTTTTTTTGGGGGGGGGGGAACAAAACCAAAAAACAAACAAAAAACAACAACAACAAAAAAACAGGACCCGTAATTGTACACAGCTCTTTCGAATGACATATCCTTTGAGAGTATCATCATCCGAGTAAGTGTATAATATCAGAATGACTTTGTCCTTATTTCGGTTGTGTAGAAAGCTCAAACTTAAATTTCAAACAGAGAAACTCTATCCCCCCCCCCCCCCCCTCACACACACACACTCCCCTCCAAAGCAATTAAAATTAAAAACTCAAGTTCACACAACCGCCTTGCGGCTTCTATTGCGGGCTTCTCAGCGGAGTTCTCCTTTACATCTATATCCCCCCGCCCCCCGGCCCCTTCTCCAAATCGATTAAAACTAAAACAAAACTTTACCAACCACGTTGCGACAGAGATACTTCTATTGCGTGCCTCTCGACGGAGTTCTCCTTGCATCATATCTGTGCAGAAGACGGGGCGTCATTGGATCGATTCTGACGGCGGATGATTTCACATTACATGGTTATGAGCCCCTCCAGGCAGCGGACCGGCCCACTGCAGGGCATAGCCTCCATGGCAAGACTTTCAGCTTTCGTGCCTGCTTCCTTTCTGATGTCCCAGTGAGCTGTTTTTGTTGTCCAAGTTAACGACATGATCTCTTTCATCGGCCTTCGTGAAGGACGAAACCTGAAAGGGCTGATTCCCGGGTGATGGTAGTTTCCCGTCTAGCTACGGCCAAGGCAGTGAAACCTATCCACGACCGATATGGTTTAATGCAGTTTGAATAACGATTGGATGAACGCTACTCCCATGCGGGGGAGTATTTATACCCCCGTCTGAAATGGAACATTTCTTTCTTCAGAGTTTGTAGCTACCATGCAAGCATTCATACCCGTATCTGAAGTGGAGCATGTTTTTTTCTTCAGAGTTTGTAGCTACCATGCAAGCATTCATACCCGTATCTGAAGTGGAGCATGTTTTTTTCTTCAGAGTTTGAAACTACCATGCAAATATTCATACCCGCATCTGAAGTGGAACACGTTCTTTCTTCAGAGTTTGTAAATACCATGCAAGCATTCATACCCGCATCTGAAGTGGAACATGTTCTTTCTTCAGAGCTTGTAACTACCATGCAAGCATTCATACCCGCATCTGAAGTGGAACACGTTCTTTCTTCAGAGTTTGTAAATACCATGCAAATATTCAACCCGCATCTGAAGTAGAACATGTTCCTTTTTCAGAGTTTGTACCTACCAAGCAGATATTCATACCCGCATCTGAAGTAGAACTTCAGAGTTTGTACCTACGAAGCAGATATTCATACCCGCATCTGAAGTAGAACTTCAGAGTTTGTACCTACCAAGCAGATATTCATACCCGCATCTGAAGTAGAACTTCAGAGTTTGTACCTACCAAGCAGATATTCATACCCGCATCTGAAGTAGAACTTCAGAGTTTGTACCTACCAAGCAGATATTCATACCCGCATCTGAAGTAGAACTTCAGAGTTTGTACCTACCAAGCAGATATTCATACCCGCATCTGAAGTAGAACTTCAGAGTTTGTACCTACCAAGCAAGCATTCTGAGTGGAACATTTCTTTCTTCAGACTTTGTGACTACCATGCAAGTATTCCTACCCGCATCCGATGTGGAATCTACTCTTGCCGCAGAGTTCATAACTACAGAACAAGGGAAGTAACTCTGCAAAGCCCACATTTTTGTGTCCCCTCATACCCTTGCGCACTCAAGCGTACCTATTTTTGGATCCAGTCAAACCTCATTATGTTTAGTAAGATCGTGCTTGAAGTTTTCAGTGCGTCTCTTTGTTACGCCCACGATTTCCAGATTGTCTCAATGAAATCGATCGATGGTCGATGTCATGGTCGGGGATCATTTTATCATTCAGCGTACAGCTACAACATAATATTGTCAAACTGGTGCTGGAGTGCCAAAAATCAGTTCAGACTGAAGTGTGAGGTGGGTGGGTGGGAGGGTGTTTGGGGGTTTAACGTCCTTTTCCACCACATAGGGTGATATCAAAGACGGGGCAACGATGAAAAAGCCAGCACAAATATTTGGCCCCAGCCGGGATCGAACTCACGACCCGAGCATTAGAAGTCCAACGCTCTACCATTCGACCACCCCGGCTCCCCTGAAGTGTGAGGTACATCTCAACCATAAAACACTTAATACTATTTATGGCTTTGTATAGTGGTCTTTCAGCAAGTTTAAAATGTTTTGTGAGGGGTTGTCCCGTTCGATGTTCCACTTAGATACCAATACACTTTCTCCAAGAAGTGTTTTGACAAACGGGTTTCTATGCTGCAGACGCAACGAGTTGTTTTGCACCCTTTTCAGTCAGCCAACAAACAGTTTTCTTTTCGTTTTTTTTTTTTTTCTAGGGTTTTACATCAGCAAATCAGACACAATCTATCACGCTGACATCTTTCCTTTCTTCCCTCGTGTCGGTCGTGTCTGGTGCAACCAGACGAAGGGAACTCATCTAACACATGTCCATTTGTAGACACAGCGTCATGTTCCACCCAGGGCTAAGGTTCCCTCAAATTGCTTTCCCTTGTAACCATACCAGACCCCGCGGCCCCGGCAAAATCAGTACGTCTCTATAACTACGCCGGGGTTAAACACGATGGCCGCGGTCAAACGAAGTGCCACTCTCGATTCAAATGTTTGCACTGCAATTCCTCTCGATGTAAAATCGTATTTCTGAAACATAAGGGTGGGTGGGTGTTTGGGGGTTTAACGTCCTTTTCCACCACATAGGGTGATATCAAAGACGGGGCAACGATGAAAAAACCAGCACAAATATTTGGCCCCAGCCGGGATCGACCTCACGACCCGAGCATTAGAAGTCCAACGCTCTACCATTCGACCACCCCGGCTCCCCTTCTGAAATATAAGCAAACACAAGGGAATGAAACAAAATGGTCGTGGTCAAACGGAGTGCCACTCTCGCTTTGATGACGATTCCTCGCAAAGAAAGTCATATTTCCGAAATCTGAGTACACACGGGTCTATACGTGCGCTGTTGTGATGTGTTTGCAATGGTAGGTGGCTGCTCGATAAACGGCCCCTATGCATCGAGATCAGTTGGTCAAAGGAAGTTTCACTCAGATTCAACAATTGTCAAACAAAGTGCCACGTTTTGGTCAAACCAACAAATGAGAGTGCCACTGTTTTGTCAAACGACGTGCCACTAGTAAGGAGTCGGAATCAAGGAAACTCGGGCTCTCTCCTTCCCTTTTTTCCCCCGACATATATTTTTTATTATTTTTTTCTGCCCCAACTCTTTGCCAGTTCCAGAAGTGTTCCTCCCAGGTAATGGCTGGAATCCACGGAGGGCTCTGAAGCTGGGACAATTTTTATTATGCATGATGATGGAGATGAGGACGATGCAATGGAGGTCCGTGTGGTTTGGGACTGCGGGACAGGACCGCATTCCACGCTTCCTGTCATAAATATCCCGGCATGAACCAGGCCCGGGAACTACGGCACCTGCGGTGTCGGCAGTGTAATCATCCACATCATAAGACGTGTCATACCAAGGGAAGCACCCCCCAAAGTCGCACCCGGGAAGTGGGTGAATCTTGGCTGTGTGGCAACAGCCTCTCCATTGGGGTCATAGCAGACCCGCTTAGGGTAGGAGCCGACCTAGGTAGGAAAAATCCCGCTTGCCTCGGCTGGGACTCGAACCCGGGTCTCCCGGTCCATGGTCCGAAGTGCTAACCACTACACTACGGGGACCGGTTTCCCGACATTTATTAATCGTGAGTTGCACTTTGTTTGAGAGCGACAATCTTGCTTAACCCCCGTGCTCACTGCCTCGAGTGAAACGGTGAAAATGACGGGCCATCTCCGGCCATTTGTGTTTGGACAACAGTTCTATTCTCCAGTGTCCCCCTTGTGGCCTTTTAGTTTTGTCCCCCCCCCCACCCCCTGTGGAATTGGCCATTTGTCTTTTCTTATCTCTCATGCGCCGTTTAATTCCATTTTCGTTTTTCATCAGAGGAGGTCAAATAAAAGCAGTTTTTATGTGTAAGAGGTTGCTTTTTCAGGTCTTCCCGCTTAATTTGTCCCTTCCATTTGCAAATCCACTCTAAAAGGAAGAACATAGTTCAAAAGATTTATTCATCAGTCCGTATTTATGTTTTTGGTTTATTTGTCAAGCACACAGAGAGAGAGAGAGAGAGAGAGAGAGAGAGAGAGAGAGAGAGAGAGACGATGATGATGATGATGATGATGACGATGATGATTAACCGTTTTTATTCAGGATAGAGCATTTAGGCATTGCTGCCGCCTATCTTACAGGCTGTCCTGCTATTCTACATTCAAGGGTAAAAAAAACAAAACAAAAAAACTAACAAACACATCAAACAACTACAAACTACCTACAGGAAACGAAGGAGAGAGAAAATACACATAAAGAGAGAGAGAGAGAGAGAGAGAGAGAGAGGTGGGGGGGGGGGAGAATGCCAGTTCCCTCCAGACTATACTATCCCTCCTGGACGTTTCCTGTGATAATTGGCTGACCGTTTACACTGCCGTTTGCGAGCAGCTCCACATCCTGGAATGAACATCCATTCTGTACCGTGACTGCATCACGCACAACATGCACACACTTCACAAAGTTGTTTAGCCACGGCAAAGTCTCAGAGCCGGAGTTGACACGGTCTCCAAAGTACTGGCAGCAAATGTAGACACAGCTCAGCAGCAATTCACTAGCACCGATGCCAGTCAATACAGAGAAGTGCTGCGAGCGACAGTGGGCCCCCAACCCTTGATTGATGAGACGAGATTCAGGGTTTAAGCTGTTCGATGACAGATTCCAAGCAACCTTGAGTGGCGGACTATTAATTTGCCGTGAGTTTGGACACTTTGGAAAGAGGGGGAGGGAGCTCAGATCGAAGGTGTCTACGAGGGCAAAGATTCTTGGCTCTGCTTGTGCTGATCGTGTCTTCCTGGGTTCCTGGGCCAAGCGGCGGTGTTACCAGTGCAGAACGGCCAAACTCAGGCTGCGGTGACCTGAAGTGAAATGCCCCCATCTTTTGACGTGTGCAGGCTCGTAAAATCGCTGTTAGCTGTTTAAGTGTTGTCCGGCAGCCTACCACTTAATACCAGCACCAATATATGCATAGTCACAGCCCTATGTTCGTATCCCGGCTGGAGCCAAATATTTGTGCTGGCTTTTTCATCGTAGCCCCGTCTTTGATATCACCCGTATGTGGTGGAAAAGGACGTTAAACCCCCAAACACCACCCATCCCCAGCCCTATGTGTCAAAACACCGCTGTATCAAACCACCGCGTCAACGCACCGCTGTGTCGACCATCTATCTCTCTCTTCTTTTGGTCTCGCGCGCGCACGTGCCGTATGTGTGTGTGTGGGGGGGGGGGGTCACATCAAAGAAGGGACATTTCCCCAACTGAATGAAACATCAGTTGAGTGAGCACCACTGTGAGTTTTGCTTTTGTGAAGTGGATAGTTTCTTTTGCCGCTCCCCGAGCAGATCCAGCATCTTCGTCAACAGTTAAGCAGATCCGACGTCTGCACCGGAACGCTCCGGAAGGAACCAGCAGATAGCGACACCAGTCACTGCCTCCCAGCACCAGCAACCCTGAGCGCTGCGTTTGGCTGCTGTCTCTAGAGAGCACTCCCGATCTCCAAGTAGCACCCTGAGTGACGTGATGACTGTACTTTACAGCCCGTTCTCCTTAGAGTACGGTGACACGACCTGGTCGTGTTTGTTCTGTGTTCCGCGTCTGCTGCACCTCCCTCGCCTTGTCTGTCGAGGGGTTGTGAACTTTCGGGAGAACGAGGTGGGACAGGGCGAAAGGCATGCTCCACACTTGGTCCACCCATAGCCATCTTTCAGCACCATGTTTATTCTGAGAGAAGAAGACAGCCTGGTCTTACTGCAGAGTCCTAAAATCGGACATTGGACGAGGGGAGAGAAAGGTCATAAGCCGTACATGGCGACTAGGGAGCGAAACTTGAAACTCCTGTGGGTATGTTCTGATGTGGTCTGTAGACCTTACTTTAACCCAGCACAGAACGTAAGTGTACCACCGGGTCATTATTCCATCTTCCAGCACCATCTTTAGCCTGGTTCTACAGCATCATCCTAAAACTGGACCTCGAATGAGAGAAGAAAAGAGTAGGGAGCGAAAGATCGACCTTTCAACACCACGTTAAGGTGGAGGTGGGAGAGAGCAAGCATGGCCCCTTAATTAACCGCGCTGCATTGTCCTGAAACCAGACGAGTGAAGGAAAAGTCAGATACAAAACACCGATAGAGGGAGACTTGGGAACGAAACTCGAAATCCTTGAAGGCTGTACCTGTATGGCCCGTGGACTTCAACAACAAGGCAGAAGTGTGCCAAAGGGTTTATTAATCGATCTGCCAACACTGTGCGCATTTAGATGGAGAGCCTAGTCCTTTATACGCAATGCATGGTCCCTAAAACCAGGGCCCGTCAGTATCTAAAAGTCGAGGTTAATTTAACCCACAGCTACAGGCCTAACCCAGACTAGGACAAAAGAAACCAAGAAATAAAATTACATAAAAAAGGAGGCGAAGAAAGGAAGAAATAAATCCTTCTATAACGGCTTAGGCATCTTGCTGGAATGGACCCGCTTCCTGATTTAAAACAACAACAACAACAAAACAGAAAATTTAACCCAAGAGCTAGTTTAATTCGAGGTTAGACTCTAACCCGGGGCTAAAATCCCTAACCTCCACTTCTACATGCGGAGCCAGACCTCGGACTATGGAAGGAAAGGTCAGAAGCCATACAGGGCGACTAGAGTGCGAAACTTGAAACTAATGAAGGTGGGCACTGATGCGATCTCTAGACTTTTTTCACAGGCTACGAGTGTTCAACACCATTTTAGCTGTAGCGTCTACTTCTTCAATGCACTGCGTGGTCCCACAAAAACTGGACTTCAGGCGATGGAGGGAAAGGTCAGAAGCCACACTGGACGACTACGGAGGGGAACCCGAAACTCCTGAAGATCGTAATACTGATGTGGATGGCTGGGTGGATGGATGAGCTGCTTTTCCACCGCGAAGGTGGAAAGGACAACACATTACACTCGGTTTGAACGCAGGACCTTATAATCTCGAGTCCAACGCTCATCCCGACTTAAGTATTGATGCGACCTGTAGACTTTACCGCAGGATGTAAGTGTACCACTGGGTTGATCAAGCCTTTCCTTCCTTCCTTCTTTCACTTCTTTCCCGTCCGTTTCCTCTTTTCTTTCCTCCTATCGACCCTGTAGAGCGGGACCACCATCCATCAAGTTGGCGATAATTTGTTACACTTGATGAAACCCGCAAGTGTTCCCTGAGCAAATACAGACCATTCATTCCCAACCACTCACAAATCGCGCAGCCTCCAAGTGATAAAGATAAATTCTTGTTCATCCCTTGCGCTAGGACAGAGAGAGAGAGAGAGTGGACCGGTGTTTTGCTTGACCAGTAGTGTGTTATTAATGACGACTCTAGGTCCAAAGACAGGATAATTGCAGGATAATTCTGGGATGACAGTTTACAGTAACTGGATACCGAGATCGAAAGGGTGATGATGGAAGAAGTATCAAAATAAATCACTACGTTTCAGAACCCTTGCGCCCAGAAATGATTATCAGGGTGCTTTTTTTTTTTAGCTGAACAAGTGCTTCTTGAAGAATGACTGATCCCCCCGAGGAAGGAACTTCTTCTTTTTTTTTCTTTTTTTTTTAACAGTGGCTTGGAAACATAACTTTAGGTGTGCAGTTAACATCTATCACCTTACTTTTGGGTTTTCGTCAAATTCTGCTACATCCAAGATGTATTAATATACAAGATATTTTCCGAGAGAGAGAGAGAGAGAGAGAGAGAGAGAGAGACTCAAGACTGAAGAAAACTTTATTGTTCAACGGTAAAGGTAGCGTAAAACAGCCAATTTTTTATACCTGCCGTTGCTAATTCTAGTAATAACTATCTAAATAGAGCAGTAGCCAAACACCACACACAGCACACACACACACACACACACACACACACACACACACACACACACACACACACACACACACACGGAGTGCCACGTACAGCAACAGAAGCAAGAGAGAGAGAGAGGGGGGGAGAGAATTCAATGAATCGGTGAAGCTTTAATTTTCAACGGTAAAGACATTGACATTGTTGTGCACGTTACCCAAGATGTATTAATATACAAGATATTTTCCGAGAGAGAGAGAGAGAGAGAGAGAGAGAGACTCAAGACTGAAGAAAACTTTATTGTTCAACGGTAAAGGTAGTTAGCGTAAAACAGCCAATTTTTATACCTGCCGTTGCTAATTCTAGTAATAACTATCTAAATAGAGCAGTAGCCAAACACCACACACACACACACACACACACACACACACACACACACACACACACACACACACGGAGTGCCACGTACAGCAACAGAAGCAAGAGAGAGAGAGAGGGGGGGAGAGAATTCAATGAATCGGTGAAGCTTTAATTTTCAACGGTAAAGACATTGACATTGTTGTGCACGTAACGATTTTGCTTTATCTCCCTTTGCTAAGAGCTACTGAGTTACAGAGAGAGAGAGAGAGAGAGAGAGAGGGGGGGGGGGGGGGCAGAGAAAGAAAAAGAGAGGAAGAGATTTATTCAATAATTGGCCAATACGCAGAATCACCGGCACATTTTGTGTCACCAGATCGTGATGTACTGCGGTCGTGCCCAGTTCGAAGCAATTACATCGTCCACAGTGCGCGATGGTCATAGACACAAGATGAAGCCTTCTGATGATCTGAAAGTGCGTTCTGTCATTTGCCTCGACAGGCGGGGAGCACAAAGGTGAACATGAAATCATTTCCTAGATGAATCAATAATTCATACACGATGGAAACCCCATTTAGCACAGGCGTGTTCTTGCAACAACTGTGGCGCAGCCTCTTCCAGGCATCTTTGGGTCTACGCCTGTCAATGTTACAACGTCTCATCAAATGCGCTTACAGGCCCTCCCGATCTGTGTCTTTGCAATGTGTCATCAACGTTTTTCTTACATCTTGTTTGGGCAACCCTTTTCGTTTTTCATGGAGGATTTGTCGAGGGTTGCCCAAGCTATCTCACGTTATCCGGATCTCAATGCTTGTCATCACAATTTCATATTCACCGGATCTGCGCTTGTCTTTGCTGTCTTATGTGTCATCAGCGTTTTCCTTATACCCCTATACGCCGCCTGTTTTTTTTCCGATATGGCAAGTGTCATCAATGTCTTTTTCACTCCATCTGGATCTACGCTTGATTTTCAGATATTCTTCGGATCTAAATTAGCCTTTGCAATGTGTCATCTGTTTTCGATTTGTTTTTCTCACAACCCTACAAATCTATCCTTAAAGTTTCTCATCAAATTTTCTCTCACACCCTGCAGACCTATGATGCGGACCTAGACCTTTTGCAGAGCAAGCAGTTTCATTGGACTGGTTAACCCTTTTTTCTTTTTTTCTTTTTTGCTTTGGAAGAGTCTGTTTCAATCGTAGTTATAGCTTAGTAAGTTGGGTTGTTTTTGTTTGTTTTTTTCGTCATCAGCTTTTTAGTTTTCCTTTTCTCGTTTCCTTTGATACTCTGAAGGCGTTCAGAAATAATAACTATCATGGCCATTCGCCGGCAAATTGTTGAGACAACCAGGATTTCCATCGATCATGACTGCACGTCAAAAGTCGTCTGACGGTCTAGACATCTTGTGTGCGAAATGCCGTGGGTCTGTATATCCCAGTTTGTCATGCACTATGGTCACGTGAGTGAGTACCAACCGAGGCAGAAGAGTTTGTCGCGATCTGACAGCCAGGACATCGTCAAAAGTAAGGTTTACAAACGATGCGAGGGACGGTGGCATGGTTATGTCTTGAGTCAAGTACGCCAGAATACTTGGTCGTGGAGGCTGTTACACATACACGTACTAGGAATAACATTATTTACAGATCTTAGACGCTTTTCAACGCTTTGTTTTTCATAATACAGCACATTTTGTTGTTCTGAATTAACCCAGTGTTTTGTGCACGTAATACTCTCCAATCAGCAACTGAATCAGCCGGCTGGATTCGGGCAATCTGATTGGATGGGGCCAAAACGAGGCTTCGCATTTAGCTACAAAAATAATAAAAACAGTAACACCATCTGCTGTCGTTGCCACGTGCCTAAGGCACTGCAATCACAGATTCTACTCAAATGAGTTCTTGGAACTTGAAAGGGTCTAAAACACGAACAAGTGTACGATCACTGGTCCCACATCGGATGATTGTTAAAACAAAAATCCATTTTCCGTTAATGAGAACAATTACAATTTGTTACAATTTCTTGGAAGTCCTGAAGAGCCGTGATAACCAAATGGTAAAACGTTGGTCAATGCTCGGGTTGTGGTTCGTTGTCATTTATGCTGTTGTTGTTGTTGTTGTTGTTGTTGTTGTTTTCCCTCGTTACTTCGCCTGTGCTATCACTCTTACGTGGTGGAAAAGGACATTAAACCCGAGAAACATCCAACCCAGCAACCATCTTTCAAGTCACGTGTAACTAATCAGTTCCTCTTTTACGATTTCCCTGAGCAAGCTTCGTCTAAGATTAAAAAAAAAAAGAACTGAACAGAAAAAAGCTGCGGTCTTAAAGCTGGTCGAATCACGCACAGTAAGACTGTGTGCAGTAAAATATGTGCAGTCTTGTTAACTCAGTTCCTACCAAGTAAGTTTGGGGTTGTGCACAATTGGCCTAGCTACAAAATAATGATGAATTCAAGTCTGCATTGGTTTAAATTTGGCTTAGTGGGAGTGTTGCACTTTGATTATACTCGTGTTTACTGCAATAACAGTAGTTAAAACCCCGTAACTCTTGCCTGATTCAGAAACGTTGGATACCCAGGCGCGGTAAGAAATGTGTTAAGTACGTACGTTGTCCGTCTCCTCACCCAGCCAAGCACTGAATTGTTCAGGAAAATGAATATTTCACATCTTCCCGCCACCCACCCTCTTCCCCGGAAGCACCCCGCCTTGGAAGCCGGAGTCGTGGCATTAGCATGGCAACACCTGTCTTGGAGGAAGGAGGTGCTGCTTTTCATGAATACCTAATGCCGTGGCCGGAAACTCAATAATGAGAACTGTCCGCAATACACTAACACAACAAGTCAACGGGCGAAGAAAAGAACTCGTGCGGTTGCTCTGGGCATAACTTGTGAGTGGAGCTTGGTTGGGGGGGGAGGGGGGGGAGTGAACTTCCGGGTAACGTAGTTCAGGGTTTCGTTTGGTAGTGATTATGTAACCCAGTATGGAGCCGCGTAATGTAATGTTACGTAACGTTTTATTTTGTTGTTTTTGTTGTTGTTAATTTTTTTTGTAGTTTTTGGTTGTTGTTGTTGTTTTTTGTTTTGTTGTTATTTGTTGTTTGTTTGTGTGTTGATTTGTTTATTTTGCTTGTTGTTTTGTTTGTTTTGCTTCTTTTTGTTTGTTTGTTTGTTTGTTTGTTTGTTTGTTTGTTAATTTGTGATTTTCTCCCTTTTTTGCCTATGTATTTCCTGTATATGTTTGTCATGTCTTGCCCCTTGACGTCGTAAAACTTCAAAAATAAATTTCTGAAGGGAACAAAATACTTAATGTAACGTAATTGTCATAATGTAATGTAGCGTTCAGTGAACTGAGGAACGACTGACATCATTACGCAGTTCAGGTTTTTGTTTGGTGGCGATTAAGTAACCATTTTGTGACCGCGGGATGTAATCAGGTGTAACGTTAGGTGATAGTTATGGTGTAGTGTAATGGGGAGACGCTGTCACTGAGCCAACAGAAGCGCACACGATGACGCGGCGACCACACTGAGCGCTCCAATAGTGTAACAACAGTCGTAGAATTTGAATGTTTGACCGCTCGCGAAAAGTGTAAACAACACTGTATCGCATTAAGAAATGTACTAATCATCAAGAGAGATATTTCGCGGATATAGGCCCACACATTAGCGAACCTGTTCTAAAACACAAACTGACCTAACAAAAGATGGAATTAGACCGTTTATCAAACCATCCAGCAAACCAGACGACTAAGGACTACAAATGTAACTCTCCCGCCAACGCCGGGGCGGAGAGTGAAACCAATAAGTAGCTCGTCACCTTTCACTATTTATTCTTCCACCCCGGACAGGACCAAATCAACAAGAGTCCTTCCAATAAAACTAGCCCGCAGACAGCGGACAGCACGCTGCTGGGTATCGGACCTTAATCTACAAGCGGCTAGACAGATCACAACGGTAGGAATAGCGACGTCCATTTCCTGCTGAACGCGTAGGTCGAGTGGCCGACGACAGCCATCCAATCGCGCTAACTGGGCCAGACAATTGGGAAACTAGTGTGATCGACTTAAGACGAAACCGTTGAGGGCGGTGAGTAAGAGGTAGGCTGGACTGATTGGCGGTGCCCCAGCTAGGGATATGTCCGCGTCCGACCAATTTTTTGCAATGTAGGAAGGTGCTGGAATACTTGCTGAGAAGAGAACCACTACATGTGTACACGCTCGGCTGCAGACAAGAAGCATAAACTTTTGGTTAAACCAAACATTGTCTGGGAAAAGGGGCTTAAACGCCATGGGTGGGTGGGTGTTTGGGGGTTTAACGTCCTTTTCCACCACATAGGGTGATATCAAAGACGGGGCAACGATGAAAAAGCCAGCACAAATATTTGGCCCCAGCCGGGATCGAACTCACGACCCGAGCATTAGAAGTCCAACGCTCTACCATTCGACCACCCCGGCTCCCCTTAAACGCCATGGACCGGAGACGCACTTAGGTTCTTTTTTCATATAACGGGAGAAATTGCTCTTCATCACGGACACGAGACAGCATGTATACTCCGCAAGACGAAACCGTTGAGGGTAGTGAGTAAGAGGTAGGCTGGACTAACTGGCGGTGCCCCAGCTACGGAGATGTCCGCGTCCGTTCAATTTTTGCAATTTAGGAAGGTGCTGGAATACTTGCTGAGAACTACATGTGTACCCGCTCGGCTGCAGACAAGAAGCATAATCTTTTGGTTAAATCATCCATTGTCTGGGAAAAGGGGCTTAAACGCCATGGACCGGAGACGCGCTTGGGTTCTTTTTTTCATATAACGGGAGAAATTGCTCTTCATCAGGGACACGAGACCGCAAGACGAAACCGTTGAGGGTAGAGAACTGGAGACCGTAGTACGGATAGTTCCTGCGTGCATGTGGACTACGGATAACCAGCAACGGATATCAGTATGTCTCAGAGTCTCAAGGAGCCGGTTCGCTAAATGACACCCATATCCAGTTGTAGGGCGCCATATCTGTGGGAACAACAGGTCAATTGTCCTGGCCGGCCGAAACAATACACGACATTAATTTTGTCCTCAGCATTTTTGTTTTACTACTTTATTATTCCTTTCGGGAAATTCGGGCTGCTTTTCTCGGGGGAAGCGCGTCGCCGCGGTGCAGCGTCACTCAATATCTATCCTATTTTTCAATTTTGCTCGGGGAAGGAAAGCCGGATAACCCGGAGAAAAACCCCTCGATGAAGAGCCCGGTTGCCAGGAAAAACCGGTATCACATTTTCACAAGCTCAACCTGGGCTCGAACCCACGCTACATCGCCGTCACAATGGTGACGGCCGTTTAGTAGCGCAGCGGTTAAGTTCCATGCGCTACCTATAGACTACCGCTTACCCCGGTATTGTCCACCGTATCGCTGAAATGATAGGACTTATGTCCACCTTTGCACGGAAGTAATCGGACGTTTGGACAATAAACCAGTCTATTACCGATGTCCGAGTCAATTGTGAAGCCCTGTCAGTTGCTGGCACTCGTTAAAAAAGCTAGTGGTTAGACGTACATCATGGCCCAGTTTGAGGAACCCACCGAGCCATCGGGACTACCCTGGCGCGGGCACTCCAAAGATTGACCATCGTCCTCGGTCCGCCCCTCTGCACATTGTCCAAACTCCTTCCCCTTGAGCCTCCTCCTTCCTTGGATATTGACCTTCCGATTCGCCCCACAAGACCAGGCTGTAGGAAGTCCTTTCAGTAATGGCCCGCGCAAAAGCCAGTGTTTCCAACAGGTTCCACACATCTACTGGCCGTCCTTCTGGGAGTTGTTGTCAAGAGGGGATCGAGGACAATGGCCTCCAGTGGCCTCAAGTCTTGTGTTACAATTTACAGCCGTCAAGAGCTTTAGTATATTTGGTCGACGTCTTGTATGTGCTTTACAAGCTTTGAGGTAACCAACTAAGCCAATGTCAAATGAAGACCTGGAGGTGACATCCACGTTGTCAAGAACGTTGAACACGAAATACTAGCGTTTTCTTACAATTTACTATTGTCCAGAGGTTTTGTTTGTTTGATCGCACTGTCGCCAGTGCTATATGTAAAGCTTTGACGGAACCACTAAGTGCCACGTGAAGCCGTGGAGATGGCATTCATTCTGTGAAGGACATCGAGCACAAAATTCTAGCGCTCCATTACAATGTACAGCTGTATAGAGTTTGTGTATGCTTGGCTGTCTTCTTGCCATTACTAACTGTGAAGCCTTGACGTGACGACCTAAGGTCATGTGGAGGTGGTATTCATTCTGTCAAGGGCGTGAAGCACGACCGTGTCGGCCAAGAGACTGATTGACTGACTGACTGACTGACTGACTGACACTTTATTTTCCAAGGATGAGATAATAGACGCACAGGTCTCTCTTACTATCTGTCCTTGCTACACTAATAAAACACAAAATGTATCAGGACACACACACACACGCACACACACACATCCACACTCGTGCGCGCACGGACTGACCAGCACTTTCACGCTTTACAGCACATTTCACGAACATTACAGCGTAAATGCTTATGCAAATAATAAGAAGTTATCAATTTAAAATACGAGATCAATACACATAAAAAATTCTAAGAACTAAAAACTCAGTAAAGGGAAGACTTTTTTTCAATGGTTAGTGAGGACCGTGAGAAAGAGGGGGGGGGGGGGGGAGAGGTCTTTAACTAGAACCATCGAAACTATTCCCTGACTCAGACGTTCTTGAAATCGGAAGACCTTGCGTTCCGACAGAGTCAACATTTGTACAGGCATTTTCCCAAATTCTCCCATCTTTGAAATCGCCCTCACAGTGGACAGAGGACTCGAACATCCCCCCCCCCCCATCCCCCTCCCACACCATCTTCAAGACAGACCGTGCTATGGGGTAAGGGGGAAGGGGGGGAGCACCCCCCTCCCCCTCCCACACCACCTTCAAGACAATCCGTGCTATGGGGTAAGGGGGAATGGGGGGGGGGGGTGTTAGACGAAATCGGTGATTGCCTGATTTCAAAAGGATATTCTGTCTGCATATTGTACAATGAACTGTCTTGTTGATTTAGGCAGTAAACCTGCAACTGTGATGTCCGCAACAGCACACACACCAATCCACAGGCAGGGTGAGTGGAACTTCGTGGGTTTAACGACCTTTTGCACTACATATGGGTGGTATCTGATATCAATGACGAGCCAACGAGAAAAACAAAAGCCAGCACAACATTTCGGCCGCAGCCGGGATTCGAACTCACGACCAGAACATTGAAAGTCCAACATTCTACCGCTCCACCATCCCGGCTCGGCCCACAACGCTACAGAAATCCACCACTGACAGTAAGTCTTGTCTGATAGCCCTGAGCTTTAGTCAGTGTATATACCTTCAAAGGACAGGGCGTGCATCGGTATTTAAACCGTCTAGACTCACAGCCTATTGTATACAGCTTCATCACCAGCCGGCCATTGAGTTGTTTGCCCCGCACCCCGCTTCTTCCAAAGACCATGCATCTTTTCCTACGAAACTACGGCCAACAAAAAGCAATTTGGCCCGAAGAGCACCTCTTGATTGGCCTTCGGTGCCCCGTGCTCCAGTTGCGTCAATCTTGCCCATAGACTCATTTCCATCTCGACCGCGGCTTTCAGACTGTGCTCAATCGGCTACTGTCAGCCTATGATTACACCTGCTCCGCTTTTCATCAGGCCGAGTTCCGCCCAGTAACGCACAGGGGGCAGGTCCCCTAGCAGGCAAAGGGGGATTGACAGTTTTTAGGAGGATCAAGTACTTCAAGTTGTTCCGCAGTTTTGTGCGTGATGTGTGTGTGTGTGTGTGTGTGTGTGTGTGTGTGTGTGTGTGAGAGAGAGAGAGAGAGAGAGAATTCCTTTATTTGACAACGGTGAAAGTTATAGGCACAATGGCCCTTTTGGAACTTGCCATTGCTACACTAGAGAGAGAGAGAGAGAGTGGGGGGGGGGGGGGGAGATGGCAATGACAATGACAATCCTTAATTTTTCAGCGGCCGATTTTGGGCCAAACGGCCAGTTTGCAACCCTGCCGCTGCTGGACTACAATATAAGTAAGCCAAGGAACGCACGGAAGCAAGCACACACACACCCTCACACACACACACACACACACACACACACACACACACACACACACACACACACACACATATCACAGGCACTGCATTTAACCAAATTACAAGAAGAAGGCGAATAGCCAAAATGTGTGTGTGTGTGTGTGTGTGTGAGAGAGAGAGAGACAAACAGACAGACAGAGCGAGGTACAATTTTTGTCCACAACCCCCCCCCCCCCTTTTTTTTCCCCCATCCTTTTATTATCACACATTTCTACGTCTCCGCAGTTTTTCCAAATATGTTTTAATTAAATTACAGTGAGCGTTCTAATGTTCCATTATATCCACAGACAACAAAGACAAATCCGACAAATCTATTCGGTGAACACGTGTATGATGTGAAGTGGAAGAAGTGGAACTGAAATGGTTTAATTTGGTCCTTGGGTGGTAATAATCAGGAAACTGATGCTGATTGTAACAACAAGCAGGAGCGGAAAGAACAACAGGAAGCTTATTGTCATCACATCCGACCGTGTAAACCCAATTACGTCGCAATCTCCTGCAATCCCCACAATCTCCTGATATCTCAGTGAAGTGAGGTGACGTGATTTGCGGTGGCACGAACTACCAGTATTAACACACGCCAATGCGTCACACACACATCATTATACGCAACGCAAGATTTTACATTAAGAACACACATAACAAACACACCCGAACGACAAACACGCAAACAGCAGGAACAAAAACACCACATGCAAAAACAAACGCAAAAACAAACACACATAAACAAACGAATATAAACACACATGAAAACCACTTACAAGATAACAAAAAACACATACACAAGAAACACATCAGCAGCAAACATATAACAAACACACATAAACACACATAAACAAACACACATAAGACAGACATATCCAACAACAAACACATCCACAAGAAAAACATAAGCAGCAAACACATAAGAAACACACCTAAACACACATGAACAAACACACATAAACAAACCACAGATAAACAACCACATAATAAACAAACACACATGAATAGCAAGCACATGAAAATAGCTAAAGTACACTAAACTAAAAACGAACACAACAGACCTCACCTTTGCAAAAACAAGGCAACTGACAGCGCCTGTGGCCAGCGCCTCTCAACCCTCCTTCCGGCTCTTCCCTCCCCACAGAGTCGCAGAAGCTGCTGCTGTGGCGGTGGTTGAGTTTGGGGTAATCACTCAGACGGCTAGGAAATGGGGACTGGACACTCCTAAGTTCCCTGCCCTGGTCCTGCCACTCACGTCTTCTTTCCTTTCGCTCTGTCTCTCCCTCACTCCCTCCCCTCTCTCATTCACGCCGCCACCAGGCACCAACCAAAACCTGCTTCCAGAAAATGTTTTTCGCCTCGCCAGCCAGGAGCTGCCGACAAGCGCGCGGTGTAGCAAGTCACTCAGAGAAATTAGCTGCCTTTGCTCTCCTGTAATCCCCGGAGCTCAAAATGAAAACGAGTGAGGCTTTGGAGGCACCTGGTCCAGGGAGATTCTGAGGGAGAATCAAAGATGCTGAACTCAGTGCTCCCTTGCTTTGGACGCCGGATGAAATCCCCCTTCCGCTCTGCTCCGCGTTCCCGGTGGTCGAAGACTTATGGCGGCAATTTGTAAGGAATGGATTGCACCGAGAAAAGCAAGAAGCCCTTTAAATGAAAACGGAGGTTTAATCGTCAGGAAACTATCAAGTCCTTTGCAGACACCAGACGCCGGCGCAGAACTGTTCCCTGGTTCCACCCTACCCGCCGGAAAGCTGCTATGATTAGAGTCGATAACTGCAAACTCAGTGGTAACGAGATTTTGAGGGACACTCCTTTTTTCCTAAAATCCGAGCATGGGCTTCAGTGCTTCAATTCAAACAGAATTCAGGCAGAGAATGACCGGTAAGTGTGCAACTGAGCCTAACGCAGGTGAGAATTAAATTTTTGCCGTGGCCGCAGGGAAACGGCTGTTGGCTTCAGTTTGAAGTATGTTTGAAGTGAGTTTGAGGCTTGTTACGTAGAGTCACTGTTCAGCCTGTTCACAATACAGCAAAACAACCACCTGTTTGCTGTACTGACTACACCAAATTATTCTGTCCCACTCTATCGATCTTTCGCTACAGCCGCTGAAAATCCGCGGTGCTGCGTTTCGCTGACGGAGGTCAACAGACTAACGCGCTGAACCACGCGGAATCGAGGGGGCAATTTTCAACACTCTAATGAGCTCTCAGCAAGGTTCCCACAGTCACCAGCCGGCAAAATGAAGACGCTGCGCCTGTAACCTAATTGGCGCCGAACTGTGATCGTGCAAGGGTGATGTAAGCACCCCCTTCGTGTTTCAAGATCATTTACCCGGCAAGTCCCGATCGATGAGCTGCTCGGCTGACCCACTGATGCCGGCCACCGTTTGCTGTTCTGTTGTCTGCCTCTTCGCGAACAACTTCAAGCGTTCAGAGGCTAACGGCTTGCCATTACACTTTAAATTACGAGAGTTTGCACTGGTGGATCTCCTCCAGTTAAACACTTAGGCGTGGTGCTATGTGCAGAAGCTCGTAGACGAGGCGGCTAATGTCAAAGAAACACACACTGAAACAATAAACCGGATAATCGGAGGTTAATAATATAATAATAATGATAATGAGTATTGTATAGGCGCTTTACTCAATTTCATGAATCGGCTCAAAGCGCCGCGAACTGAACCCAACACGCACGCTCACGTGAATCACACACACTCTCTCACACACTGGACATAAACACATTACAATCACGTGGTGCGAAGGGTCAGCTCAGCTATTTAATTGTCGGAATTTAGAATTGCATTTATTTTTTCAAATTTGGTGGGCTGAACATTTCCAAAGCAGAGGGGGAGGAAGCCGGAGTACCCGGAGAGAACCCCCGACGATCGGCCGAATGAACGGTGCCACATACGAGAAGGAAAAATTCTTTGCCCCGAGTGGGACTCGAACCCCTGACCTCTCGCATTGGTGACGTCTCTTAACCACTAGACCACCGACCGCCCCGAAAGCTGTGACAGGTTAGAAGTGGTTTCCTTTTTGTAACTTATGTAGACACTGTCGGCTAAGCCTGATAAGTACAAGCAAAACTAGTGGTTTGTTTGTTGGTGGTGGTGTTTTGGTTTTGTTTTTGGTTTGTTTGTTGTTCTTGATTTTAGTGTGTTGTTGTTGTTTGTTTGGTTGGTTTTTTTTTAATATTGTTTGTTTGGTTGGGTTTTGTTGTTGTTGGTTTTTTTCTATGGTTGTTGTAGTTTTGGGGGAGGGGCTTAAGCTTAAACAGACACTCACAGCTGACGCTAGATAAGTATAGACGCAAAGATGGTTTATGCGTTTTCTTTCTTGAAACTTACATAGACACTTCCAGCTGTGGAATTTCTGTCTCTCTCAGATGCGGTCGTCGAGCTGGCTTTTTATCAGCTATGCTGTTGGATAGTTGGTTTTTATCACGACTCCTGTGATCTCGCGTGCGTGAGGTTCCAGGACGTGACATCCGGTGCGAGCGCGGAGTTGTCTCCCGTGTTTGTAGTGATCTCGGAAAGTCCTTATCAGTTGGAGATCTGAAAAAGACAACAAACACGTGCACAAAATATATTAACCTGAGGTGACTGCAGCATGACACCATAAAGACTGTGAGTGCGAGCAACAGCTTCACTGATAAAAACTGAAGTTTATGAGGACTGGAAAAAATAGTCTCACTGACTTGGATCTCAGGTTCCCAGCTTTCGGCATTAATATTAGTGTTTTGAACAACGGAGATGCTAGAAAACGTTGATACTGTGACAGGTAGAGAGTCGATTCCCCTTGAGGACCGGTCCAACAGACAACCAACCAACAAATCAACAAATCTGCCGGCCAGCCTTAAAACATACCGAGCAACCAACCAAGGGGATTTTGCATAGTGGTTAAGGCATCCGGTCTGCAGATCCTGACGTATCGGGTTCAGATCCCTTGGTGAGCTAGAATCTGGTCTTCTGAGAATTTGGGATTTTTTCCCACCGGATCTAGTCAAATTAATAATAATAATAATAATAATAATAACTGAGTATTGTGTAGGAGCTTTACCCAATTTCTTTAACTGGCTGTAAGCGCAACCCAACACGCACGCTTACGTGAACCACATTCATTCTATCATACCGACTATCACACACTGGACGAAAACACATTACGATCACGTGGTGCGAAGGGTCAGCTCAGCAATTTCAGTTTCCGAATTTATTTTCAAATTTTGTGGGCTGGCCATTTTCCAATTCAGACTCGTTTACGGTTTACGCGCATGCTTAAAGATAGATATATCTAAGTGTGCACGTTCAAAATCCCATTCCAAACGGGAGAGGCCGCGATGGCGGCGCTGTACAAATGCGCTCCAAACTGCTTTCTTTGACGATGACATTCGGAAAAACGTACAGAACTTTCGAAACGCAACCTTGGCAGGCCACAGTGACTAACGGCGTTTATACCCCACACCCCTTGGGATCCAACAGCGATAGAGAGAAGGGAGAGAAACACGCAACGTCTGCCTCCCCCCGCCAATCATTTCAGTCTCAATCAGCTGAAAAGGGAGGCAACCCTTTACCGACGCAGGGATTTTTTTCCCCTTTCTTGATAGGAGATGTGTTGGTGCACGCAATGTTTCGCTTTGACTGACAGCATATATTGGGAAAAGAAAAAAAAAATCACAGAGAACAGAACAGGACAGTCGTTCGACCTCACGATACCAGTACCGTTTTTATACATATAAAAGATCTAATCATAACATTCTGTATGTGTGTTTTTTTGTATGCATGCATGTACTGTATGGCCGGGGAGCGGGGATAGCCGAATGGTAGAGCGATAGACTTCCAATGCTCGGGTCATGCAGTTGTGAGTTCAAATCCCGGCTGGGGCCAAATATTTGTGCTGGCCTTTTTCTCGTTGCCGCGTCTTTCATACCCTTACATGGTGGAAAAGGACGTTAAACTACCGAACACCCACCCACTTCGTCCTACCGTATGGCGTTTAGCCACCTCTGGGCACATTAACACCAGCACACCTATGGACAAACAACACTGCATGTACTGGGCCGATCAGCACGTCCAGAAACGATGCACTGTGCAATCTCCCCAGCGCGCTAAGCTGTATGTGCACACTGCATGTACTGGGCCGATCAGCACGTCCAGAGACGATACACTGTGCAGTCTCCCCAGCGCGCTAAGCTGTATGTGCACACTGCATGTACTGGGCCGATCAGCACGTCCAGAAACGATACACTGTGCAGTCTCCCCAGCGCGCTAAGCTGTATGTGCACACTGCATGTACTGGGCCGATCAGCACGTCCAGAGACGATACACTGTGCAGTCTCCCCAGCGCGCTAAGCTGTATGTGCACACTGCATGTACTGGGCCGATCAGCACGTCCAGAAACGATACACTGTGCAGTCTCCCCAGCGCGCTAAGCTGTATGTGCACACTGCATGTACTGGGCCGATCAGCACGTCCAGAAACGATACACTGTGCAGTTTCCCCAGCGCGCTAAGCTGTATGTGCACACTGCATGTACTGGGCCGATCAGCACGTCCAGAAACGATACACTGTGCAGTCTCCCCAGCGCGCTAAGCTGTATGTGCACACTGCATGTACTGGGCCGATCAGCACGTCCAGAAACGATACACTGTGCAGTTTCCCCAGCGCGCTAAGCTGTATGTGCACACTGCATGTACTGGGCCGATCAGCACGTCCAGAAACGATACACTGTGCAGTTTCCCCAGCGCGCTAAGCTGTATGTGCACACTGCATGTACTGGGCCGATCAGCACGTCCAGAAACGATGCACTGTGCAGTCTCCCCAGCGCGCTAAGCTGTATGTGCACACTGCATGTACTGGGCCGATCAGCACGTCCAGAGACGATACACTGTGCAGTCTCCCCAGCGCGCTAAGCTGTATGTGCACACTGCATGTACTGGGCCGATCAGCACGTCCAGAAACGATACACTGTGCAGTCTCCCCAGCGCGCTAAGCTGTATGTGCACACTGCATGTACTGGGCCGATCAGCACGTCCAGAAACGATACACTGTGCAGTTTCCCCAGCGCGCTAAGCTGTATGTGCACACTGCATGTACTGGGCCGATCAGCACGTCCAGAAACGATACACTGTGCAGTCTCCCCAGCGCGCTAAGCTGTATGTGCACACTGCATGTACTGGGCCGATCAGCACGTCCAGAAACGATGCACTGTGCAGTCTCCCCAGCGCGCTAAGCTGTATGTGCACACTGCATGTACTGGGCCGATCAGCACGTCCAGAAACGATACACTGTGCAGTCTCCCCAGCGCGCTAAGCTGTATGTGCTTTCCAGGAAAAATATACAATAATTGTATGTAAATGTGTTTTAATAATAATAATAATAATGAGTATTGTATAGGCGCTTTACCCAATTTCATGAATCGGCTCAAAGCGCCGCGAACTGAACCCAACACGCACACTCACGTGAATCACACGCATTCTCTCACACACTGGACATAAACACATTACAATCACGTGGTGCGAAGGGTCAGCTCAGCTATTTAAATTTCGGAATTTAGAATTGCATTTATTTTTCAAATTTTGTGGACTGAACATTTCCAAAGCAGAGGGGGAGGAAGCCGGAGTACCCGGAGAGAACCCCCGACGATCGGCCCGAATGAACGGTGCCACGTACGAGAAGGAAAAATTCTTTGCCCCGAGTGGGACTCGAACTCCTGACCTCTTGCATTGGTGACAAGTCTCTTAACCACTAGACCACCGACCGCCCCTTTTAGTGTTTACGTCGATGCCTGCGTTGACAGAGAGGGACTTTCTGGCATTGCTGGACGACGTGATCTGCCTAACGGAGCTGGTCAGGGAGCCTGAAGGAATGTTGTCAGTAAATGTATACACATTAAAATATATCAAACATATGTTCCATCTTTGCTGAGCCAACTTATGTTTTGGAACTATTTCGTGGTATAAGCAGCCTCAGTGTGTAATATCGTATCTCACGCCCTCCACTGGTAACAGCGCTCTCACAATTTTTAGATTAATAATCTCAAAATCAGTATATAAAACACGAAAAGTCCTGACAACAGCCGTGAATAACCAGGGCCAAGAACTCACAGCAAGCCGGAGCACCATTACAGTGGGCTCCCCTACAACCATCACTCTTTTTGTCTTTGCGGTTCCCAAAACCTATTCCAGTATTTGCTCCTTTGGGACGAGAGCAAAGATCAACAGCATGCATGCACCGGCGGCACCTCTTCACACGTCTCAGTCTTTATCTTGGCCTTCCCTCTTTGTTGAACAAAAGTCCCAAGAGGCGTGAAATACCAGCGCCACTCATTGTCGACCAGAAAGCGCCATGCAGCGTAGCGGACTTAATCGACAACCACACACAGACGTAAAGAGATAGACGCACCGCGGTGCCGGAAAAGTGACGCCGCCGCGCGCCATGTTGCTAGTACCT
>JACVVK020000002.1:4730000-4847500 GCA_018292915.2 Batillaria attramentaria
TCCGGAAAGGGATTGGGAGCCAGTGCAGCTGTTTGAGAAGGGGTGTGGCATGGTCTCTTCTGCGTTTTCTAAGAAAAAGGCGGGCGGCGTTGTTTTGCACGCGCTGTAGCCTTTGCATTTGCTCAGAGGAGATTCCATACAGAACAGAATTGCAGTAGTCTAGCCGGGAAGTAACGCTAGCATTAACAAGCGTAGCGGCGGCGGTTTCGGACAAGCATGAACGGATGGAGGAGATCCGCCTCAAGGTCAGAGAGCATGAGCGGCAGACCTGACTAATGTGGTCCTCCATAGAAAGCGTCTGGTCAAGAGTGACGCCGAGGTACTTAACTGAGGGTTTGAACGCTATATTACCACCAGCTATGGACACCGAGTTGCTATCCACCTGCTTCAGCCTGTGCTCTGTACCTGCCAGCATGACTTCTGTCTTATCTGTGTTCAGCATAAGTTTGCATTCATCATTCATCCATGACAGGATATCGACAATACAGGATTGAATGCCATCTTGAACTGAGACAAAAGCCTCTGGTGTTGTGATAACTCTGTATCGTCTGCATATTTGTGGAAACAACACTGATGCTGATTGATAATGTCTGACAGGGCCAAGCACTGAACCCTGAGGGACTCCGAACGCTAGAAGGCTCGGTGTGGAACGCACATCGCGAACACATACCGACTGGTACCGATCACTAAGGTAGGATGCGAACCAGGTGAGAACCGTCCCGCGAAAACCGAAGGTAGTCTCAAGCCTTTGGAGAAGGATCGAGTGGTCAAGGGTGTCGAATGCGGCGCTCAAGTCGAGGAGAGCCACGAGAGAGACAAGTCTCTCATCCGCATTGGACAGCAACTCACCCACGACACTGAGCACCGCAGTCTCCGTGCTGTGACCGCTCCTATAGGCGGACTGACGGATTTCAAGCAAACTGTTTTCGCTCAGATGTTTCTGGAGCTGGGCAAGCACAGAATTCAACGCCAGGTTCTGATGGGCCATCTGGCGAGGACATGTGTGCGTACGTGTGTGCGTGAGCGCGTGCGTGCGTGTACCGTGTGCGTGTGTTCGGGTGTACACTAATTCGGACCTTCGCGAAAGCCACGACTCGGATCTTCAGCTGCAGATTCACCGGCAGGCCGCCTTGGGACGTTTTTCCACGGAGATCAAATCACTTCTAATGGCATGCATTTAGAATCATCAACATGCAGCCCCGCTCAAGTTGCTGTTGTTTCTCACATAAATCAGTGACTGGCGTCGTAACTGTGTAATATCGTCTTGCTTTCCGTTGTCGTTCCAGACCGTTGTTTAGACAGATAACAATCCTGCATTGGGGTAGTAAAGCAGCTGGCGGTCTTGTGACTCGCATAGATAATTTGTTTTTTCCGTCTTTTACCTTCTGACGAGACACATACTCATCCAATAAGTCGTATGAGAAGCAGAGCAAGCGGTGTGAATTCCAGTGGCATTCAGGACTCGGAAGTGGGTCGTTTTCAAACTGGAGTGTGTGTGTGTGTGTGTGTGTGTGTGTGCGCGCGCGCGCGCGTGCGTACGTGTGTGTTTGCGTCCGTGCATACGTGCGTGCTTGCGTGTGCGTGCGTGCGTGCGTGCGTCCGTGTGTGTTTGTGCGTGCGTGCGTGCTTGTGTGTGTGTGTGTGTGTGTGTGTGTGTGTGTGTGTGTGCAGTTTCAACGCTCATGGTCTATATTTCAGACTCTCCTGGTTCTTCATCGAGAAAGAGAAAACGAAGTGTAATTAAACATTTTACACTCTGTGTGTGTGTGTGTGTGTGTGTGTGTGTGTGTGTGTGTGTGTGATGGTTAGTTCCAGCCAACGCGGACATAACCTTTCTGATTCTCCGTGCACTTCCCGGATTTTTCAGCTGTCTGTTCCTTGTTGCGGCTTTGTTTTGTCTTGTCCTGTCTTGTTTCGGGGCTGTTAATGGTTCTAATCACTCAGCAAGTGAAGCTGGTTAATCAAGAATAAATTAAACACACAAACTACACAACACTCCGTCACCCCAAAAACAAGTGTTTAAACAGTTCCCCAGCACTTTTAAACAGCACACGATTTGAACAGAGCAGTTAGCCCGCCTCAGCTTACAAAGAAAACAAACGCACATGCCCAAGCAGACCCCCCAAAAAACACACCCAACCAAAGACAAACACCGGCCGTGTCTAATGACATCCGCGGTTAAAACGTTTTATTTCACGGCTCAAACGGCATCAAATTAACCTAATCACATACAACCACACGAACGCATCACGCCCCGTGACTTGTTAGGGGCAGCGTGTTGACATTGCTCGGTTAATTATTGAGACTGACAGTCATTATCAGCCAATCAATAACTGACACGTACGTTCGTGACAAGCAATCCGGAGTCTATGCATCAATTTGCCCCTAATGTCACGAGTTCGGCAAAAATGTAGGACGGCAGCGTAAAGTTAAGTGTGCGTGAATATACAGCTTCACTTACGTCTGCGCTTTTTTTTTCGGGGGGGGGGGGGGAATGAAAGGGGATGTCTCTTTTTTGTTGTTTTTGTTGTTGCTGTCGTTGTTTTTCTGTTTGATCATGATTAAGTGTCAGTTCAGTTCCTGTACCTCTTTTCACACTAGTTTTACGCTATAATTGCGTAGGGGGGAATCCATCATTAGACTTTTTGGATACTTTCATTTTTGAATAAACTTATTGTTTTAATTTCATTTTAGTTCATTTTGTTCACATGTGGCCTATTTTCTGTTAGCCAGTTTTAGTTTGTAAACGCCAAACAGGAGTCGCTTATCTGGGATCTCAGATTCATCCTGAGAGGATATTTCTCTAGCGTACTGGCATGCAGAGGAAGGGACGGGGGGGGGGGGGGGGAGATGGAGGTGGACGGGCAGGCTGAAGGAAGCCTCGGCAGGCTATACGGCGATAGCGTCAAGGAACCTTGTCGCAAGTCTTACTACATGTATCTTATCTGATCCTGTCTGATTCACTACTCACTAGGTTTGGCAAGGACAACTGACAACACGCATATATTCAAGAATCAAGCCAAAACAAAATGCATGTATATGTAATGTGTCGATATAGTATAACTGTTAGTATCTACGTATGCCATTTGTCTTGCCATTTTATTGTATGTAAATGTGTGTCCTGTATAAAATGCCAAAAAGAAGAATTAAAAAAAGAGAGAGGAAACACACACACACACACACACACACA
Source organism: Batillaria attramentaria (assembly GCA_018292915.2). Classification (NCBI taxonomy): domain Eukaryota; kingdom Metazoa; phylum Mollusca; class Gastropoda; family Batillariidae; genus Batillaria; species Batillaria attramentaria. Next base: position 4,733,191 of record JACVVK020000002.1, read on the forward strand.
CACACACACACACACACACACACACCAAAACTGACATGGAGTGTGGTCTGATGGCCCTGTCCAAAACATTTAGTTCCAGAGGATCTGTCGGTGACCTAATTTTGACTCTGCAACCACTGGAATCGACACGTGGTTGTGGCAAGGAGTGCCATTGACTGCTCCAAGCGGTTGAACGATTCTACTTGGTTGTTGCTCATACAGCTGCTATAGCTTGCGTTCTTGGTCCGATCCCTTCTAGGATCACCTTACTGGATGAGAATACGGAATATGTGACCATTCAACCAGTTTTGGCAAACCTGTCTTTCGGGAAATGACATGGGCATGACACCTTTAACTAGCTAACTTGCTTTTATGACCTGATAAATTATTCCGCGTGCTGTGTAAATGTCAAGCGTATGCAAAGGGCGAGTCATGTATCCCATTAGGTTTGACCTAGACCTAAGATAATGTCCCTTACAATCACAGTTCTCTCCCCTGTGGCGGTCTTTCAAAACGTCCCGTGTCTGTTTTTCAACGTGGAGGGGATTTCAAAGACGGTTGCACAGGACAAGGGTAAGTTCAAATGGCTAAATATGTACAGACTAAGCCATTTATATTCGATGAGGTTTAAGGTAGATCTCAGGTAATGTCTCTGCTTACAGGCACAGTTACCCTCTCTGTAAAGTAATTAATCTTTCAAGAGATGCAACGTCCTTTTGTCCACGACGAAGAAAAAGGGTCAGCTCGAATGATTAACCCCCGTCGGGATTGGAACCCACGACCTTCGCGATTACTCTCATCCCGCTCGAGGTGCATTGCTCAACAGATTAATGTTCTGACGAAGAATGTCGGTCGATAGACAAGGGATCTGCTGTTGGCCACAAGGGAAGTCTTGCACAAGCTTTCCATAGAGAGACTGCATGAGAGACTGGTCTGCGTTTTAAACGTGCATGTTCCAGGATTACTAACCAGTTGGCGAGCGCGCGTTTAGCTTTGCTGCCCCGTCACTTTGGAACACACTACCTCGGCTGCCGGCCTGAGAGACCAGTCGGACATAGATCGTTTCAAGTCTGACTTGAAAACGCATCTGTTCCGGCTGGCTTTCGACTAAGCCCACGTACCTCCTCCTGATTCAGCTGCTCTCTCTCTCTCTCTCTCTCTCTCTCTCTGTGTGTGTGTGTGTGTGTGTGTGTGCACATTTCTTGGTATGAGTGCGGGAGTACGCGCACTGAGTCACTTTGTGAGAATTTTGCGCTATATAAGTCCAGTTCATTATTATTATTATTATTACTTCACAAAAGCCAACTTACGTTTTTGAACAGTTGTGCTTGTGGGTACGACTGTACGATCGAAATAGTCTAGCGTAATGATTAGTAGAGCACAGAATGCAATACAATGCCGTCAGCAGGCTGTACCGGCGGTCGAAAAATCAAATTCTGTACTAAAGAGCTAACCTTGCAGCAAGCCACTAGCTGACTCCTTAACAATTCACGTCAAAAAAAAAAAAAAAAAAAAACTTCCGTTGGCTCGGTGCCAGTCTGTGAGATGCTGTCACTGTGCAGGTGTTTATGTGGCACGGTGCGTAATTAGACACCACCAAGAGCTCAGAGCAATTTGTGAGCGTACAGGAATTACAGGAACGTGGACCTTTAAAGCGGATGCTTGCTCCGGCTGATAAGCTTCTGGTTCAAAAGCACTCAAGGGCCCTATCACACTGGATCGGAGTTCGTACTCGAAATCCTCACAGGAACGTCCCCGGGCAACCCCAGCAAGAGGGTTTGAAAAAAAGTAGGGCATAGCAAAGAAAAACGTACTAATGGAAAGGGCAGGAGCTGGTGGGGGTGGGGAGGGGGGGATAGCAATGGAGGAGGGGGAGATGGTGGGCATATGGGGATAGTGAGAGAGTTAAGGATTCGGGGAAAGGGAGGGGGTCGGGGGAGGAGATGTTGGGCTTAGGGTTTTTTGTGGATTTTGTGTGTGTGTGTGTGTGTGTGTGTGTGTGTGTGTGTGTGTGTGTGTGTGCAAAAAAAAAAAAAAAAAACTTTTAAAAGGTCCCATTTGGACCCTCTTACTGATTCCCTTAAAAAAGGTGAAAAAGGGAGATGTTGGGGATGTGGGAAGAGCGGAGAAAGGTTTTACGTGTATTTACGTCTGGTGGCTGAATGCTGAATACGAGTTCGATCTGAGGGCGCTTCAGGAGCGGTTTCAGGCAGAGACGTTGAAGTGATACATCTCAAGTTTTCAACAAGTTCGACATAGTGATATTGTCAAGTTGAGTTGTCAAGTCAAGTCAAGTCAAGTCAAGTCAAAGTTTCTTTCAAAACCCCGTTGGGGGTACATGAAACGAGAAATTAACACCGTCATTTGCAGCGGTCCACTCTTTGTAATACATGTTGTTGTTGTTGTTGTTGTTGTTTTTGTTGTTTTTCTGCCGAGCCAAATTAATTCAGTCTTTGGTGCTTACGGTGTTGGTACGTAGTGCTAACTCCACTAAAAAAAAAACAAAAAAAAAAACAAGTAGATGTAGTAATGTTGCTGCTCACGAATCATTCATGCTTACCACACTCTGACACCCCTACATGGTCCAACCCTTGTCGTGGGGTAGTGGCTTGTGTACCTCAATGACCCAGAGAACTATGCCAGCAGGAGCACATGCTCCTGGCAGGGTCACCCAAGCTGGACAGGTCGAAGGGTAGAGGTCAGACGAATGTGGACCACCTCTCCAAGAGGCTAAACGGGTTTGCGTAGGGTTAACAGCCCTACCTGTAAAAAACACTAAGTTACTGAAGCATCGACAGCAACAAACCAAGACATTCACCTGGGCGAGGAAGGGTCTCCATCCCGGAGACCTATGACGCATTGCAGTGAAAGCCGAAAGGAAGCTGCAAGGCCGACCCCCCTTCTAACACCCAGGACAACAACGAGAGTAGCCACATGGAACATCAGGACAATGTATGAAGTAGGAAGGACCATACAAGTAGCAAGAGAGATGAAGAACTACAAGATAGGAGTACTGGGACTGAGTGAGACAAGGTGGCTACAGACAGGACAGCTGAGATTTTCATCGGGAGAGCAATTGCTGTACTCTGGACACACAGAGGATGGAGCCCCCCACACTGAGGGCGTGGCCCTGATGCTGGCACCGGAGGCACAGCGGGCACTCATCGGCTGGGAACCTGTCAACTCCCGCATCATCACAGCCAAATTCATCACCAAGAAAAAAGACATCAAGCTGAACATCATCCAGTGCTACGCTCCCACCAATGATGCGGAAGAGGAGAAAAAAGATGACTTCTACCAACAACTGCAGACAGTGATAGATAGAGGAGGAGCCAAGGACATGACCATACTGATGGGAGACTTCAACGCCAAGATTGGATCAGACAACACAGGCTATGAGGACACCATGGGAACACACGGACTGGGACAGATGAACGAAAATGGCGAGCGCTTTGCAGACCTTTGTGCCCTGAACCAGCTAGTGATAGGAGGCAGCATCTTCCCACACAAGCGCATCCACAAGGCCACATGGAGATCGCCGGACCATGTCACGGAGAACCAGATTGATCACATCTGCATCAGCCGGAAGTTCAGGAGATCGTGGCGGGATGTGCGCGTGATGAGGGGTGCCGATGTACCATCAGACCACCACCTTCTTGCAACAACATTGAGACTTCGGCTCAAGAGGCACACCAACGCCAACAGCACACGGACCAGGTACAACGTTGGACTTCTCAGGAACACAGACACACAAGCAGCATTCCGGATCAGCCTTTCCAACAGGTTCCAGCCACTGCAAGACCTGATAGAAGACAGTGAAATGGACATCGAGACACAGTGGAAACACAGCAAGAAACTCTGGCACGACACATGCGAAGAGGTCCTTGGCAAGAGAAAGACCCAACATAAGGAATGGATCTCTGCTGATACCATCCAGAAGCTGGAAGTTAGGAAAGAGAAGAAAACTGCACTGAACACGAGCCGAACAAGAAGAGCTAAGGCAAAGGCACAAGAGGAATACACAGCAGCTGACAGAGAAGTGAAAAGGAGCACCAGGAAGGACAAGAGGGACTACATCGACAACCTGGCCAGTCAAGCAGAGGAAGCAGCCCGACAAGGGAATCTAAAAGACTTGTACCAGGTGACCAAGAAGCTCACGGGCAAATTTCAGCAGACAGACAAACCAGTGAAGGACATGAACGGGCACCCACTGACAACAACTGAGGAACAGCTGAAGCGATGGGCAGAACACTTCAGGGAGCTGTTAAATCGCCCCATCCCTGAAACACCACCAGACATCCCACCAGCTGAGACAGAACTACCCATCAACTGTGACAAGCCCTCTAAGGCGGAGATCAGGAAAGCCATCATGACACTGAGAAATGGGAAAGCTGCAGGGCCGGACGAGATACCAGCAGAAGCCATCAAAGCAGACACAGAGACAGCCGTCAACATGCTGCACAGCCTGTTCAGCAAGATCTGGGAGAAAAAAGAGGTGCCAGCCCAGTGGAAAGAAGGGATCGTCATCAAGCTGCCAAAGAAAGGGGACCTCAGGGACTGCAGCAACTACCGAGGGATCATGCTCCTGTCAGTGCCAGGCAAGGTTCTCAACAGAATTCTACTGGAGAGGATGAGAGAGGCAGTCGACCCCATGCTCCGAGACCAGCAGGCAGGCTTTCGCAGGAACAGGTCCTGCGCTGACCAGATTGCCAGCCTACGCATCATTGTGGAGCAGTCACTGGAGTGGAACTCCCCCCTCTACATCAACTTCATAGACTATGAGAAGGCCTTCGACAGTGTAGACAGAGAGGCGCTGTGGAAGCTGCTAAGGCACTATGGAGTTCCCGGGAAGATCATCTCCCTGATCCAGTGCACCTACCAAGACATGAGCTGCAGGATTGCCCATGCCGGCCAGTTGTCAGAAAGCTTCGAGGTGAAGACCGGAGTCCGCCAGGGATGCCTGTTGTCCCCGTTTCTCTTCCTCCTGGTCATCGACTGGATCATGAAGACCACTACAGCAGGCAGGAAAAACGGGATACAGTGGACACTCTGGACGCAGCTGGATGACCTCGACTTCGCGGACGACCTGGCGCTCCTGTCTCACAGCCACAGCCAGATGCAGGACAAGACTACGTGCCTGGAAGCCACATCAGCCGGAACAGGGCTCAAGATCAACAGGAAGAAAACCGAGCTGATGAAGATCAACACCACTGCCAACACACCAGTCACAGTCGGTGGAGAGCCCATCAGGGAGGTGGAGTCTTTTGTCTACCTGGGGAGTGTGGTGGATGGACAGGGAGGCACAGACCGAGACGTCACAGCCAGAATCGGCAAGGCAAGGGCAGCAATGGTCATGCTGAAGAACGTCTGGGCATCCAAAGTTGTCAGCATAAGAACCAAACTTCGCATCTTCAACTCCAACGTGAAGTCAGTTCTGCTCTACGGATGCGAAACATGGAGGACAACGAAGACGATGCAGCAGAAGATCCAGACATTTCTCAACACCTGTCTGAGGCGCATCTTCAACATCCGATGGCCAGAGAAGATTCGGAATGAAGAGCTGTGGGAGCGAGCGGGGCAGGAACCAGTGGCCAAGCAGATCCTGCGGAGGAAGTGGGGCTGGATTGGACACACCCTCAGGAAACCAGCATCCAGCACCACACGCCAAGCCCTGACATGGAACCCGCAGGGGAAAAGGAAGAGAGGCCGGCCTCGCAACAGCTGGAGGCGGGACACTGAGGCAGAGCTATGTAAGCAGGGGACCAACTGGACTGGAGTGGCAAGACTAGCCCAGAACAGAGTGCGATGGCGAAGGGTTGTCGATGGCCTATGCTCCACGTGGAGCCAAGGGCCTAAGTAAGTAAGTACACTCTGACACGAACGCGAGTTTGACTGACGTGTTGTGATGGGGTCATTTCGCTAGTTTCGACCCCCGGCCGAGTACTGGGCCTCCCACAATCCACCGCGCTCGTGGATTATTTTTAGACGTGACGTCAGTATGGGTAAACTCTACAAAAAGACAGAGAACACTATCAATGGCACAGTTTTCACGGATTCAGCACAACCATTTTCTTCGACGTTGTTGCATGCTGTTACAGTGCTATACGCGCGCACCGTTATTCTGAGATTTCTGCTGCATGAAACGCCTCAGTGTTGGTTTGGCTGGCCGGGTCTCGTTAGAATTGAAGTGAAATTTCAATATTTGTTCAGCGCTGCATCCTGCAGACGACACCAGGCTTTGACAAACTGCCGAGAATTGAATTTCAGTCACCAAGAGATAACGATAACGGCCATTAGAATGCGATTTTGTTCAGCAGCTGGTTCATCATCATCGGCTGTTTAAATGCGGTTTGTGTCTGCGGTGTCTGGTGTTTTTGTTCAATTTGCGCTGTGACTGAGCAGGACCTGCCTCTGTTTTCGTGGGTGTTAGACTGGAAATTGAAGTTCCTTCCTACGGCTACTATGCCTGTTGCTGAGTCTCCCTCCTCTACCTCCCCCCCCCCCCACACACACACCCGCCACCCGCCACACACACACACACACACACACACACACACACACAACCACCACACTAACCCTGTCTTTGGCACTCTTCAGAAACTAGACATGCAAAGAAAGTACAGAAAGAGCACAGTTTTGTTAAAGCTGCCATTTCTAATGTTACTATGCTTTGTATATTGTCCTTTTAGAACAGTTGCACTTGTGACTGCGCCTACACACTCGAAACATTCTGTCTTAGAGATTAGCAGAGCTCCGAACTGACGTCCACCATGTTTCGCTTGTCGGCTGCACGAGCACAGTGTGCAACCAGGTCGGGTATGGTCTAGTCCTGGTGCCTTTGTCCTGTAATCCAGGATGTGACTTCCCCGATCACTCATAGGTTAGCCATAACTTGGAATGGCCGCAACACTATCAGCATTTTTTTCTGTCAGCGTTTTTGTTGTTGTTGTCGTTGTTGTTGTTGTTGTCGTTGTTGTTGTCGTTGTTGTTGTCGTTGTTGTTGTTTTGTTTGTTGTTGTTTTTGTTGCTGCTGTTGTTATTGTGGTTGTTGTTTTTTCTGTCAGCGTTATTTGTTGTTGTCGTTCTTGTCGTTGTTGTTGTCGTCGAATCCCGGCTGGGGCCACATATTTGTGCCGGGCCTTTTTCTCGTTGCCCCGTCTTTGATATCACCCATACGTGGTAGAAGAGGACGTTAAACTGCCAAACACCCACCCACCCACCCACCCTGTTGTCGTTGTTGTTTTGTTTGTTTTTGTCGCTGCTGTTGTTATTGTGGTGGTGGTTGTTGTTTTCTCTGTCAGCGTTTTTGTTGTTCTTGTTGTTTGTTGTTGTTGTTTTTCAATCGGCTCAACACAAGCTTGTCTGTGGCTATGTTTTGAGGGGTCCCTACCAAAACGTACCGATCTTATTCATCTTTCTATCTGTATCGACAGCACCGTCTGACACGGAACCCTCGATTTGTGCATGTGCCTACGTGATGTGGTGCTAGGCACCACCAAAACAGCACATATTTGTTGTTTGCAGGCGGTGGTGGCGCAAGGGTGGACGCATACACAGGAAGGACAAGTTGGAGGTGCATCCTAAAATTCCGACACTGAAGAGACAGCAAAGCAACTGCCCGACAGACGTTTGAGCCTAATAATGTTAAGAATATGGCCTTTAAATGAAAAACAGCAGTTGGAAAATGCAGCAGTCAAGACGGAAAATGCAGTTTCATGGCTATTCAACCCTAAAAGAAGATCTTCACTCTCTCTGTGCTAAGATCCCCATCAGGCTCTGCATGTAGAAGTCGAGTTTAGGGAGTTTAGCCCCGTGTTAGAGTCTAACCTCGAACTAAACTAGCTCTAGGGTTAAATTTTCTGTTGTTTTTTTTGTTTTAAATCAGGAAGCGGGTCCATTCCAGCAAGATGCCTAAGCCGTTATAGAAGGATTTATTTCTTCTTCTCTTCGCCTTTTTTAATATAATTTTTTTGTTGTTTCTTTTGTCCTAGTCTGGGTTAGGCCCGTAGCCGTGGGTTAAATTAACCTCGACTTCTACATTCGGGCCCTGGGGCCTTCACGTTCACAACACCTTGTTGCAGAGGTCCGAGCTATGGGATCGTCGACATTCTACTTTTATTCTTAGTCCTGACATCATAGAGTGCGGAAAGTAAAGGCAGCGCCAGCAAAACAGTTTTGTACCAGTCAAAGGGAAGAAACCAACTGTTAATATTCTGCTGGGAAACAAATCTCCGCAAAGAGAGAGTTAAAATGGTTATGGAACACGTTTCTGACCACCGCAAGAGTGATTTCAAAGACGAAGGCACTGTAAAACAAACATGTACAAAATATGGTACTGTGAGGGTTTGAACCCACGACCTTCCAGTCTCAAGTCCCATGCTCCACCGGCCGAGAATCCTCCCTCAAGTTCCCGTAAGGATCAGTCAGACGAGCAGAAGATATAGATAAATAAATAAACAATTAAATAAATATTGGTAAATTATGATGTCTTCTCTCCCCAAGTCACGTAATTTGCCTCCAACCTCTCTGCTGCTGCTAAGCGGTATTTCGTGTGCAAACCTCCACACTGCTATTCACTCGGCTTGTTTTCCACGCCACCGGCCACAGCCTACTCTTCTTCGAAGGATGGATATGGGGGTTTTAAGCGTGCACACTTGATATCTGTGCGTGCGTGTGGACACGAGGGCAAAAACATACACCGTAAACGAGACTGCACGTGATTTTGACTCGATTTGGAAAAGGAAAAATCTGACAAAATTCCTGCCCATGTCCGTCATTCCCTCACAAAAAGTGGTGTTATTTAAAGCCGAGCACGCCAGTCACCCTTTCATCCAGATTTTAAGTTTCCCGGGTTACAAAGAGCCCCCCCCCCCCTCACCATCACCACCCAAAGGAAAAAAAAAACCACACACACACACACACACAAGAGACAAAGCCTTTACTGGAGGAGAAAGCTGGACAAACGCCACAGCAATAGCCGGCAATATGTGGGCATTAATCAAGAAAGGGGGAGACAAATAGCGACATCGGTCCCAATCGATGGCTTTAATTCTCCGGCGGCATCTGCCGGTATAATCGACGCATTAAATCTTTTACGCCCCCTGATCGCTGGTTGGGTTCTCCTTGCGCCGTTGGCGTGCGCGCAGTTTTAGTGCACACCTCAGATCTGGCGCGAGGGGAACGGGAACGAGGGTACAAGTATAATTATGTACATTTTAACTCATTCTGCTAAGGCACTTAGAGCTTGTCTCGGGATATTTAGTACTCGTTATCATTATGACCCGAGCTGCGACTACAGTCGTGACAGTTTGTCGACATTTGGCCTCTCGTTCTAACATGTCTGCTGTGAGGTTTCCCGCTGAAGGTGACGTCAAAGTAAAGTACAACATCTCAGCAACATTTCCTCTAAACATAAAGTGATTCGGCCGACACGACATGGTGCAATGTCATCACGTGATCCAGGCGGCCGGTGCCGGACGTATGATGGTAGCGTCAATGCAGAAAGGCATGTCCCTTTTGTATAAAATTTTGTAACTTTTTTTTTTAATCCCTTTTGGGAAATTCGGGCTGCTTCCCCCGGGCGAAGCGCGTCGCTGATGTGCAGCGCTACCCAATACCTACCTAATTTTTTTTTTTTCAGTTTTGCTGGGGGAGGAAAGCCGGATACCCCGGACAGAAACCCCCGATGATCAGCCCGGTAGCCAGGAAAAACCGGAATCACATATCACAAGCTCGACCTGGGCTCGAACCCACGCTCCGCCGTGACAGCGGTGACGGCCGTTCAGCAGCGCAGCAGCAAAGTCTGACGTGCTACCTATTAGACCACCGCTCACCCCTAATAATGTTTTCATGTTAAAGCGAAAACTGGTGGACCAAACATCCTTTCATACGCACGTGATTGATTGATTGATTGATTGATTGATTGATTGATTGTGGAACAAATTGTTTGCAGGCGGTGGTGGCGCAAGGGGTGGACGCATAGTCAGGAAGGACAAGTTGGAGGTGCATCCTAAAATTCCGACACTGAGGAGACAGCAAAGCAACTGCCCGCCAGCCTAGCTCGTGTGGCTCAAGCTGAAGAACGGGAGGGTTAATAACGTATCACTGCCAATATTGATTTTAAAACGAGAATAGCAAGGGAAAAACTCAAGCCTATCCTCTGGCGTCAAATAGAAGATCCATGTATCACACATTAAAAAAATGTCTCTCACAAGGACAGCTTCTAAGAGTGAATCAACCCATCAAGCGATTTCGCTGAATATTTTCCCGTCTCCCAGGCTTTAATGGACTAGAAATTTTGATTTATTTGAACGGTACGGAGTGGTGTAAACAGCCCAGATAAGTGTTAAAATTCATCATCGGCAAAAGGGTAGAAGATTCCCCAAGGCACGTTTTCTCATAAATATATGAAGTGCTTTCGTGCTGACAGTCTGAATGAACGAACGAGATGATGAGACGCCAAAAAGCCCACATTAAACGCCCCCCCCCCCCCCCCACACACACACCTCTGTTTTATCCCCCCACCCTCACCCCAACATCCACCTCCCCCCCCCTCCCTCTCCTACTTCCCAGGTCTGCTTAATTCACAGTTTTTAAAGCTATTCAGTTTGAGTAGCCAGATATTGTAGTGAGTAGCAACGGCAAGTTTGAGAATAGACAATTCTGTCAAAACTTCAACCATTGGGGAAGAAAAATCATCATCATCATCATCATCGTCGTCGTCGTCGTCATTATCATCGTCATCATCATCATCATCATCATTCCTGTCTCTTTCCTCCCCCTTCTTGACCCTAACCACCCACCGTGCTTCACGTTGCCATAATCTGTAGACTTTTTTGCGCTGAAAAGCACGTAGCATTAGCTGCATCTGAACGCAGGAACAACTCTCTTGAATGACTTCCCCGTGTCCGTGGTCCCTGTCCCTCACAGTTTGACAACTGGAACAGCATCTGGCTTTTCGAGTAACAGTAACCTCCGACTTTTTCAATGGCAACGTTTTGTTTTGTTTATTTGGTTGGGGTTTTTTTGGCGGGGGAGGGGGAGGTGTTGATGTTGTTGTTGCTTGTTTTTTTTTTGTTGTTGTTTGTTTTGTGTGTGCGTGCGTGCGTGCGTGCGTGCGTGTTGAGGCTGTTGTTGTTGTTGGTTTGGTGTTTTATTTTTGTTTTTTTTTTATTTTTATTTTTTGGTGGGGTTTGGTGTTTTATTTTTGTTTTGTTGTTGTTGTTGTTGTTTTTTGTTTGTGGGGTTGTTTGTTTGTTTGTTTTGTTGTTGTTGTTGTGGGTTTTCTGTTTGTTTGGTTTTTTGTTTGTTTGTTTGTTTTGTTTTGTTTTTTGTTGGTTTTGTTTGTTTGTTTGTTTGTTTGTTTGTTTGGTGTTGGGTTGTTTTGTTTGTTGGTTTTTTTTTTTTTTTTTGGGGGGGGGGGGGGGTGCGAGGGCTATAATCGGTTTATGCTTTTTATGGTTTTGGGGGGATGGGTGAAGATACATAATCTGTCAATGGAACAAGCCGATGCTTTTCCATTTCCCAAAAAGTAACGTTGTCACAGTCAAAACAGAACGTGGGGATGGATCATGTCTACAGCTTGCCATCACTGGTGCTCCTGCGAGAGCACGAAGAAATAATTAATAATATCTACGGAGGTGACATGCGTTATCATGGGACGATATGACCTGGAATCCTTTCTTGATCTTTCTGGCATTAGATGAATAGTGGTCTGTCTAGATGTGCTTCGTGCGGAATATTTCATCCAGCCAGACAGTCTAGGGAAAGTAGGCCACTAGGTTACATATTAGCGATTATGATGATGACAAACTCACCACTAGTCGCCGCTATCTATCCCTTGACCGACGTGTGTCCCACCCTCTACCCCCATCACCCCCCCCCCCCCCCCCCAACCTCTCTTTACCCCCATCCCCTAATTCCCGCCTGGCAAAGCGTTGGGCTCTCAATGCTCGGGTCGTGAGTTCGAATGCTGGGGCCAAATATTTGTGCTGGCCTTTTTCTCGTTGCCCCGTCTTTGATAGCACACATACGTGGTGGAAAAGGACGTTACCCACCCAACCACCCACCCAACCACCCACCCTTGCCCTTCTCCTCCCACCCACCCCTGACCCAGCTCCACTCTGCCCGAGGTAAATCAAGCCGAAGATTTCTTGACTATTTGCTTTTAACGACGCTGCCCAGAAAAATGAACCAAATTTAATTGGACGAGAATTCCAGTATGATACAGGCCTTGTAAAACGGTGTGATATACCCTCCGCGATTGGGGCCAAATATTTGTGCTGGCTTTTCCATCGTTGCCCCGTCTTTGATATCACCCTTAAGCACCCAAACACCCACCCACCGACCCGTGATATACCCTGCAAGGCTACAGTGCATGTCTATTAAATAAGAGTGTGTGACAGGCAGCAAAGTTTCACGTGCAACAAGCCAACCGTCCAGGCAGTGTTGACACACATCCTAGTAACTTTTTACAAAAGCACTGTCTTAAATGTACTTCAAGGAGACATCATTTGTTTACTCTTGTCGCGTATTACCTTTCCTAACCTATGTCTGTCATCGTTGGGCAACTAGCACAGTAACTGACTCCAACAGGAGGAGTACCTGTAGAGGAAAAACAAGAAATGTTTTGGTTTTTTTTCTTGGAGCGTTAAAACTCAAAACCAAAACGTTTTTCCTTTGTCGAATACCCCTCCCCCCCCCCCCTCACACACACACACACACACACACACACACACACACACACTAACTCCTCTCCTGAAGTTTGAGTTGTTCCAACAGTTTGGCACCGCGGCATCACGCCCCCCCCCCCCCCCTTCACACACACACACACACACACACACACACACTCCTCTCCTGAATCTCCTGAAATTTGGGTTGTTCCAAATGTTTGGCTCTGCATCCCCACCCCCACACCCCACCCCACCCCCCCCCCCCCCCCCACACACACACACACCACATCACCACACACACACACACACACACACACACACACACACACACACACACACACACACACTCCTCTCCTAAAGTTTGGGTTGTTCCAACAGTTCGGCACCGCATCACGGCCCCCCCCCCCCCCCCCACACACACACACACACTCCTCTCCTAAAGTTTGGGTTGTTCCAACAGTTCGGCACCGCATCACGCCCCCCCCCCCCCCCACACACACACACACACACACACACTCCTCTCCTGAAGTTCGGGTTGTTCCAACAGTTTGGCAAATGAGTGTGCGGTGTCAGCTTGCAGAAAGCTGTGTAAGTGATGGCCTGTTTGCAAGGTAAACACACAATGCGGACAAAGCAAAGTCTGCAGACTTAAACACTCAACGGCCTTGACTACATTACCATCATGCAGAGCTAGCTGGGCGTCTTCAGACACTGGTATTTTCGTACATGATCGGAAACGGGCAGACAATTTGCAATGGATTGAATTCGTGCTGTCTATAGGATGTGCGGGGGGAAATGTGATTTATATTCCATGTTCCGATGTCCCATGTTTTGAAATGAGCGTTGATTTACTAGCAGATTTCATTTGCGAGATGGCTTTCACGGGGCCTGCACGGCTGTGATGTTCGCGGGTTGGGGAACAGAGAGGAACAGAGGCTACACATGAGGGGCGGGAAACGGGTGGGGATTGGGGGGGGAGGGGGGAGGAGGAGGTGGTTATTCTGGGGGTGGATGTGCAGGCGTGCATGCGCAGATAAAAATCAAATAAAACACGAGTACAGGGACATTTGTCTTTTCAAGGAGAGGACAGGATGTTAGAGGAATTGTCCGCACGTGTAGCCCATGCATTTAATGTGCATGTCTGAACAGGCATCTCTCTCTTTTTTTCTCTCTCTCTCTCTCTCTCTCTGCAAAAGTGTCCATGTTGTTGTCCTTATTGCTTCGTTTTTGCTGTTGTTGTTGTCAGTGTTGTTGAAAAATGACATCGGTTGAGTTTTGTTTGGTTTGGTTTGGTTTAGGTTTTTGTTGTCGTTATTGTTGTCGTTATTGTTGTCGTTGTTGTTGTCGTTTAAGGGGGTGGGGGGCTTCGGACGGGTTGGCATCGAGACGCGAGATCAGAAGGTGGCGGGTTCTAATCCCAACGGGGTCAACTGACATTTGTACAAGCTTTTCCTAGTGCAGTCCCCGTCATTGTAAAAGACATTGAACCTCCAGCCACCAACCAACCTCCTATACCGCCAAGAGACTGAACTGACATAAAAGAAAAACCCACGCATGCACACACTTACAAAAAAAACCCTTCGCTAACAACAAAAGTCAATAAAATCGCTTCAGCTGAAAAGCCATACAGACAATTCAAATAAAAAACCCTTTTCGGGCTTTTACCAAAAATGCTTTCTACTCACCGTATTTCTGGTTACTGAAAGCTGACCCTCCCAACGGGAACTCGTACAAGACAAGCAACTCTCCGTGGGTGATGGACGCAGACTGAATAGAACCAATGACCAGAAAAAAAGGAAAAGAAAAAAAAACAAAAAACAACTTCCGATGCCCAAGACAGGAGTAAGCGAGAGCAACGCCTCGGCCAAATGCTTTATCCTCCCTTCGAGAACGAGTGAGTTAGAGACTTGCGGCCAACACAGTGTGGTAGGGAGAGGTGATGGATAGCCGGGCTCCTGTTGCTTTTGCTGGCTGTGTTAAATGTGTGGCCAGCCCAGCGCACTGCCGCACGTGCTCCTTGTCTTGTGTGTCTCGTTGGTAAGCGCCGCGTTACGTCGCGCCGCCGGCGTTCGATCTTTGCTGTCCAAGGTCTAGAGTCGCTTCCTCTGCCTGCTGTTACTGTGACTTGTTGTGGCGGGGGCTGATCGGCGACAGTGCTAGTTGTTTGTCACGTGATCGGGTGTGCACTAGAGAATAACAAAAGACTATAGCCCCTCCCACCCACCGCCACGAAAACACGCGCGCGCGCGCGCGCGCACACACACACACACACACACACACACACACACACACACACAGTGTGTAGTCTATCATAAAAGAAAAGGACGAAGGACTGGTATCCCGAACATTCATGTTGGCTGCCTGGTTGTTTATCACACCACCCCGACCCCCGAACATTCATGTTGGCTGCCTGGTTGTTTATCACACCACCCCGACCCCCCCCCCCCCCCAGCCCCCACCCCCCACAACACCACTCCCACCCGCTTCGTTTTGTTTGTTTGTTTTGTTTAACTTGTTTGTTTGGGGTTTTTTGTTTGTTTCTTTTATTTCACAACAACAGATATGTACACATTGAACATTTACAGTTTCATGCATACTGTTTTTAAAAAGGTGTAATTTCTGGTAGATGATGACGCAGGTCCTGACATCTCCAAAAACAGGGGTTGTTTCTAAATGATGGGGCTCATGAAGCTGAAGACTCAGAGTTTGAGACGACGGAGTATTGTCTCCTGGGAAACGATGACTTCACAAAACGGTGATTTCCGCCCAGCGGTTACGACCAGTGTATTCATGAGCGAGGGGAGAGACTTGTCTATTGCGACAGACGAACCGATTCATGGACATCCGGCTCTTCAGATGGGACATTTTGAAAGCAAATGAACATGATCGTCGCCGGACGCAGGAATGGGTTCAGCTGTCTGTCAAAATCGATTCATCAGGCTCAAAATATTTCTTTACCAAAGTGTAAAAGTGTCGTCATAATAATAAGAAGAAGAAGAAGGAGAAGAGTTAGTTAGTTAGTTAGTTAGTTATTTAGGGCTTAACGCCGCGCAAGCAACAAAGGCTAATTCGCGGCTCATGAAAGTCCCTTCCTGCCAGGTCCTATAAAACATAAAAATTCCCACTTTAAAACAACATGTAAATAAATATGAAAAATCTATCGGGTCTTAAAAAAAAAAAAAAAAAAAAAAAAAATTGGTTGGTCAGTGAAAGACTGAATGTTTGAAGTCTATAATTTATAGAACAGGTTGACCTCTTTCAGGAAACTGAAGATGCTGTCGGGAGAGAAGGAGAAGAAATGGTATTTGTAGGGAGCATTTCTTTAAAATAAAACTCAGCTTCAAGCGCCGATCACTCGCCGACACTTACGCACATTCGACAGAAATTTTTTTGTTTTTGTTTTTGCAGTGTGTATGATGGATGTAGGTGTGTATCGGATGTTGGTATGTATGTAGGTGTCAGTGCTTGTATGTATGACTGACTGTATGTCTGACTATATGTATGTAGTGTATGTATCTATGTATGTACGCTTTTTATTCGCATTTATTTAGTTGATTATTTATCTATTATTCTGTGTTTATCTATCACCTTTTTGTATACATTTATTTGTAAAGCGCCTAGAGCCTCGGCTTCGGAGATTAGGCGCTATAGAAATCCTCATTATTATTATCATTATTATTATTATTAAATGGACAGACATACACTGGTTATTTAACTGGTTCCACAGGGAATTATTTGAAGGCTTTAAGACTGCTCTTCAAAACAGACTGTGTGCGCGCATTTCTCAGGTTCGCAGGCGGCGAGTTCCATAAAGCTGGTGCGACAAAACTGAAAGAGTATGTTTGATGAGTAGCATAGTAATAAAACAAAGAAGTTTATGAATTAATTAATCAACCGCATGTATAACGGCAGTGTCGTGATCAGAGATTGCAAAAAGGAGTTCCGTCCCTTGATCGTTACTCTTTTGGTAACAGCTGTCGTCAGCGCCTGAGTTTTAACCGGGTACATTGGGTATGTCAGTTTGATTGCTTTTGATAACGCTCTACAGTGTGTGTGTGGGGGGGGGGGAGGGGGAGTGCACACGTATCCGCTTCAAGTTAGGATAACGGTCTTCTATTTTTAGCGCCATCGTTAAAAAACAAATTGCATAAACTAGGATAAAACAGATATTGAACTGAATTTCATTCAGCTGAATTCAATTCAGTTGAGTCAAATGCAAACTTGAACAAATATAAATGAATCGAACAAACTAATAGCTAAAACCGAAACACAGTAACTGAATTAACCGTGAAAAAAAAAAGACGGAGGGGAATAAATCTGAACAAAATTAATCATGTGAGATCTATATTTGGTTGTAGGTGGATCTTTGCGGGTCTGTGAGTTCATCTCTCCGTTTTTGAAAAGGAAGCCGCCCATTAAAACTGACTGGAATGGATACACTTAAGTTTTTGTTTTTTGTTTTTTTGTTTTTTTCAGTCCTAGACTGCCTGGCTTTGCTTTCAGTTCAATTTCAATGACCAGTGATCTTTAGAACCGCATCCTCCCCTCCTGCCCTCTCCTCCTGCTCCCCCCCTACACACACACACACACACACACACACTCCTCGCCTCCCACCTAGATTCCAGACCGGCACCACTTGCCTGTATCTTTTGTGCTAGACCCAGACTTGGCTGACACAGGATCGCCGGATTGGTTTTCTTTTTATGGGCACTTTACTTTGGGGAGTTCTTTCTCGAGTCTTAAAGTGTCTGGAACAGTCTTCAAGTGTCTAGAGTTTCGGGATTCACCAGACTCATTGCCTTTTAAGAGCAGTTTGCTCCTCTTCAACAACTCTGGTACAAAAAAAGAAGAAGCAAATTCCGAAGAACACCTTTCAGTGATAATAGTGGATCTGTTTTTGCAGCTGAACTGCGGCTGTGAATGTGCTTCAGGATATAGAGGTCGTTGAAGAAGAGCACACTTGGTCATCTTTGGAGAATGTGTCCTCTCCTTCAGCGTTGAAGTATGTTGTTGTTGTTGTTGTTGGATGCTGATTGGTATGAGGGGGCGAGTGGGGGGGGGGGGGGAGTGACAATAATAATAATAAATTGCTTTTATATAGCGCAGTATCCCAGCAGATGCTGGCTCCGAGCGCCCTAAAATTACACACACACACACACACACACACACACACACACACACACACACACACACACACACACACACACGCACGCACGCACGCACGCACACGCACATTAATTCCTTATTGTTTATCTCGTGTTCGTCGCCCATCCCCTCCAGGGAGATAACCGCATGGCAGCAAGTATTAACTGCTTACCTTTCCTTGATATGCTTCCACTCCTATTTCCGACATTAACAAACATCCCACGGCGTGTGTGTTTTGCCGATTGCGTGGTCACGGGGTGTATACATAGTCAAAATGGACGCGAGTGTTTCGGGTGCTACTCCGCTTCAAAAGTAGGTGGGGTGGGTGGGTGTTTGGAAGTTTAACGTCCTTTTCCACCACGTAAGGGTGATATCAAAGACGTGTCAACGAGAAAAAGGCCGGCACAAATATTTTTGGCCCCAGCCGGGATTCAAACTCACGACCCGAGCAGTGAAACTCGAACGTTATACCACTGGGCTATGCTGGCTCCCCGCGATTCAAAAGTAGTACCACCAGGAGTGTTAATAATAATAATAATAATAATGAGTATTGTATAGGCGCTTTACTCAATTTCATGAATCGGCTCAAAGCGCCGCGAACTGAACCCAACACGCACGCTCACGTGAATCACACGCATTCTCTCACACGCTGGACATAAACACATTACAATCACGTGGTGCAAAGGGTCAGCTCAGCTATTTAAATTTCGGAATTTAGAATTGCATTCATTTTTCAATTTTGGTAGGCTGAACATTTCCAAAGCAGAGGGGGAGGAAGCTGGAGTACCCGGAGAGAACCCCCGACGATCGGCCCGAATTGACGGTGCCACATACGAGAAGGAAAAATTCTTTGCCCCGAGTGGGACTCAGTCGAACCCCTGACCTCTCGCATTGGTGACAAGTCTCTTAACCACTAGACCACCGACCGCCAAGTTTCTATACAGTAACACCGAGTGTTTCCATTTTCAAATTTGTGTAGCGCCGACTGTTAACAACTGACTTTGGTCTGTCGGAGTGAAACAGTGAGAAAGGTTCCGTTTATTAGCCAAACAACGACTTTGACTTTACTACAAATAAAAAACGCATGCATGCTTATTTTCAAAAAAGGAAAAGACAACAACAACAATAACAACAAACAACCAACACACACACACACACACACACACACACACACACACACACACACACACACACACACACACACACACACACACACACACACACACATTTTGCCTGAGAACAATCATCGTCAAGAAAAAAAAAAAAAACTTTTGAAGCGGAGTAGCACCCGAAACACTCGGGTCCACTTTGCTTGCACTCTGTGCTGATTATCATCGCTACTCAAGGGTTTGGCACCAGCATGTTTTCTAAGTGTTTACATTCAAAACGTTGTGGGGGATCTTGTGGGTGTTTTACTCCGTGGGTCACGACCCCATCACAGTTTTCCCTGCGGAAAGATAAGTGAGCTGCTGATAAGTCTAAATCGTTTCTGGTATGCTGACAAATTGTGACGGGACTCTAGAAACTAACTGGAACGCTCCGCGCGAAAGCTGTTGAATGACATAATATGAAGATGGAGTCAGTTCATGTCGGTATCACAGACGTAAAGAGATAGACGCACCGCCGCACGCTGCCACCGCTGCTTGCGAGTGTCGCTATCGCGGCCATCTTACTAATACCAGAACTCAGAGGCTCTGTGTATCACACCGGTGACGCGGCTATGCCGCGAAACCGACCGGCTGTCGGCCGCAGTGACTGTTTTAGGCCGGAAAAGCGCGACACGCATGCGTGACGTGCAAGAATGCTGCCAGGAAAGCTAAGAACTGAAATGAATTTGATCATATTGTTATATGCACATATCAGTGAGACTTTCATCTTCCCACCCAAAGCGATTTTATATCGAAAATGTTATTCATGTAAGGACACGAGTCATATTTGTTCGACTGCAATGAGACTCGAGAGCTATTTTGCAGTTTAACACGAAGCTGACAAAAAATACCACGTTAATTCCAGTAGTTTCAAAACAGACACGTATCCGTGATGTCTTTGTGACTTGCATGCCAATTGTTGTGACGTAGGATGCTTTAGTGTTTTCGCAATTAAAAAAAATATCAGAGCAGTGCGAAATCCTCGGCTAAGAACCGGCCAACCGTCTGTTTGATACAGGCTGGTTCTTAGCCGGGGCGAGTGCTGGTTCATAGCCACAAAATATTCACTACCAATTTTCTTTCTCGAACTGCGCGCGATCTAAGCCACAAATTGCACTAATTTTCTAGGTGTGGCCGCAAGACATATTATAAAACTGGGGCGTTTTGATAAACGTGACTTTCCTTTCTGTAATTTTATATTATCGCGAATGAAAGTGAATTTTCTACAGAAAACGAGACTAAATTGCTTCCAACGTGAGGTACTAGCAACATGGCGCGCGGCGGCGTCACTTTTCCGGCACCGCGGTGCGTCTATCTCTATACGTCTGTGGTCGGTATGCAGACTAAACACAGACAGAGAGAGAGAGAGAAAGAGAGAGAGAGAGAGAGAGAGAGAGACTGGCTGAATTTAGAAATGTTTTTAAAGAAAGCAGTCAAGAGTATCTATGCCTAACTTAACAAACCTGTCCGTGCTAAGTCGGTGGAAGAACAAATAACCAAAAATCAACACTGAAGAAAAAATGATGAATTCCAACCGGACGACTGAATAAAGCACACACACACACACACACACACACACACACACACACACACACACACACACACACACACACACACAACGAACTGCCATCAAGTGAAGTAAATGATGAGTTTAGTGG
This sequence comes from Batillaria attramentaria, assembly GCA_018292915.2. Lineage (NCBI taxonomy): Eukaryota > Metazoa > Mollusca > Gastropoda > Batillariidae > Batillaria > Batillaria attramentaria. Next base: position 4,753,792 of record JACVVK020000002.1, read on the forward strand.
GTGTTTGCCTCAGCCGCTAGGGGTGCCGGGGTGGCCGAATGGTAAAGCGTTGGACTTCTAATGCTCGGGTCGTGAGTTCGTATCCTGGCCTTTGTGCTGGCCTTTTCATCGTTGCCCCGTCTTTGATATCACGCGTAAGTGGTGGAAAAGGACGTTAAACCCCCAAACACCCACCCACCCACCTGCCTCAGCCGCCGAAGAACGCTGACTTCGTGAAACTGACATACCTACATCACTATACCCCTAACCCTCGGTTTTACAATAATCATTTGACGCTATCTATAGAAAATATGATTCGGTTTTACTTGCCTCTTGCGTCACAATCAGACGACATAAAACACAAACTGGGTTTTTCATCATAGCCACAGTTTCCACGACATGCCATCAGAGTACACGAAAGGTGATGCACCGCTGATAAAGAGGATTTGTAATGTGAGATGAAAAGTAGTCCCTGGAAACAGATCCTCCAGGGAAATAAAGGGGGTTCTCTCCCCTCCCCTCTCCTGCTCTCCCTTGCCTGACGTGGGACAGCGATGACGGCGCCAAAGGACCTCCGTAAGTGAACGAAAGCCTATTAGATATAATGAGATCTTTCAACTTTACGAACTGTGCAACCCCTACATATATTATTGAATAATAGAATAATAGGAGGATCGATATGTGCATGAGCCAAGTTGTTATTTCTGGCCGGATCCAAGAATAACCGGCAAATCTACTTACTAGGTGATTTGTTTGCCTTTTATGTGTTTTGCTTTTTTTTTTTTTTTTCCCCTGTGATCCGTGACTGCTGTAGGGCTGCACTTGTCCCCCTGGCCGCAAATTGCATTAATTTGTTGTTGGTGTTTTGTTAATTATGTGCGCTCTGAGTCTGCTTTTCAGAGACGGGCGCCCTATAAATATGATATATTATTATTATTATTATGTTGACTCGACTGCTCCCGCTGCCATTTCTGCCGGAACCAGTCAAGTACCGGTTCAGTGTGGTTTGCAGTGAAAACACGTTTACACATGCATTTACACACACTATAATTTTGTAGAACACGTTTACACGTGCATTAACACACACTATAATTTTGTATAACACGTTTACAAATGCATTGACACACAGTACATGTATAATTTTGTATAACACGTTTACACATGTATTGACACACACTATAATTTTGTATAACACATTTACACATGTACTGACACACACTATAATTGTGTATAACACGTTTACACATGCATTAACACACACTATAATTTTGTATAACACCTTTACACATGCATTAACACACACTATAATTTTGTATAACATGTTTACATATGCATGAACATACACTATAATTTTGCATAACACGTTTATACATGCATTAACACACACTATAATTTCAAGTTATATAACACGTTTAACATGCATTGACACACACTATAATTTTGTACAACACGTAAATTTACACAATGCATTAACACACACTATAATTTTGTATACTGGAAACATTTTTGTACACTCTTCAATCGACTGTCCATAAAAAATAAAAAATAAATAAAAAACACACACATTCAACAAAATTCTGCACGACGCACATTCGTAAAAAAGGCGTGAAAAAAGTTCCCAAATAAGAAATAAAAAACACATTTAGACCTATAAAAACAATTTAATAAATAAATACATAAATAAATAAATAAACGAACCCCACTGACCTGAACGTGAAATGAACTGCAGCGGCCGGGATGAGGTACGTACAAGATTACAGCCATAACTGATATCAATGGTGTGCTGTTCTGACAAACTGTGCGGCCAGTTTGCAATGGTGTGTAAAACATCATCCCTTTCCCTCAGTACCCCCGGTGGTCTGGAATATTCTGTCCCCTGTGTGTGTGTGTGTGTGTGTGCCACGGTGTGTGTGTGTGTGTGTGTGTGTGTGCCACGGTGTGTGTGTGTGTGTGTGTGTGTGTGCCACGGTGTGTGTGTGTGTGTGTGTGTGTGTGTGTGTGTGTGTGTGTGTGTGTGTGTGTTTTGCTAACGTTTTAGCGTGTTTCATCGTATAATCTACTTATCTAGGCTTCCGTAAGATTCTTTAATGTGATAGGCATTCCAATATTTATTTTGTCCTCGTCATGTTTATTTTCTCTCTCTCTCTCTCTCTCTCTCTCTCTCTGAAAAAAAGAATCAAATAATAAGACCATTCTCAGGGGACTTGCAGCTGCAAAGAGACTCGAGAAAATAATCTCTCACAGACATACAACCGGCTTACACACACACACACACACACACACACACACACACCGCCACCGGACAGATCACCACCATCCCAGAAAAACGCAAGCGGTTTACGACCCAGCGGTATTGGTCGGGACCAGGCGCTGCCAGTGACGTGTGTAAGTCAGAAAGTCAATGGGTCGAGACGAGCTCTGTCGGGCCAGTTTTATGTCAAACTCCCGCCACAAATCGAACAGGCGTTCAGCTCAACAACAAGCCGCTCTGTAGTGGGCCTACGGACGCCATTCTGGTTTGGAGAGGATGGTCCGTTAATGAAAGGAAAGGAGGCTCTATACAGTGCGTCCTTCAGTTATATATATATATATATATATATATATATATATATATCTAGAAAATACACTCCTTGAAAACTGTGAACAACTATTATTATTAACAAGACATGGATCCCAAATTTTCGGGCCCTCCGCGGGTCCTTCATCAGGGGAATACGAAATACAAAATACAAAATAAATGACGTCAGGGTTATGACGCAATCCTTACGTCAATAATAATGTCAAGTTCTTGTTCTTTCACGTGCTCTCTCTCTCTCTCTCTCTCTCTCTCTCTCTCTCTCACTCTCTCTCTCTCTCTCCCCAACCCTGAGAAGATCTGCAAACTGGACACAAATTACTGGATTACTGGACCGAAACCTCTCGCTGATGCCTGTCAGATTCCATCCTTATGTTCTAGAAAAGGATCCTCTTACCAAGACGGAGCATGGTGGCTAGATCTTTCCTGGTGTTGAGGCCAGAAAAGATGGTGCCTAAATTACACTGCCACCATATCTCCCTCTTGATGAGGTCCTTTTCTTGCTCCACTCGTTCTATTGCAAAAATGGTGAGGACGTGGAGCTGAGGGTCAGCTGCATGTGGGTTCTGACAGCTGGCATTTCGTAACTTTGCCAGTTTTGATATCGCTCTTATGGTTGGCCCATCTCAGCTTTAAGTTTTTGGTAGAAAAATAGTTTTTTTCTGGGACAGCCAAATGGCAAGGCCGGGTTGCGCTAGAAGAAACATACATCAGTTTTGAACGTGGACAAACACCCTTGGAAGACTATATATATACCGCCAGGGTCTACTTCCCATTGACTGACGCAAACACCACAATCATTGTGCCAAACGCCGGTCTCGCGAGTCCAATCCACACTGCCCTGGTCGGCGACCACTGTCACTTACAGGAAAGGTAACTGACGCGCACACTCTATTATCGCCCTTGGGTGACAGGAGAGTGAGTCCCCCTGGATCGGCCGATGCCGTTTGGTTTGTTTACAGAGAACGACGTGGGTCCTTTTTCTTTCGATGATAAAATTTGGCTGGACAGAACTGTCCAGGGGCGGATTTGGGGGTGCGGGGTGGGTTACTGGGGTTCCGGAAACCCCCACCCCCACCCCCACCCCCCAAAAAAGCTTACGCGGCACCCCTATTTTTGATTTTTTTCCCCTCAAATTTGACCGTGTCTTAAAGGGGTGAACTTTCCCACCTTTCCGTCGCCCCCCACCCCTCCCCCCAAAAAATCAGCCCCCCAACCCCCCCCCCCCCCTCAACACTAACTGATCCACCCCTGCTGTCGGTGATCTTGTGTGTGTGTGTGTGTGTGTGTGTGTGTGTGTGTGTGTGTGTGTGTGTGTGTGTGTGTGTGTGTGTGTGTGTGTCTGTGTCTGTGTTTGTATGTGTGTGTGTGTGGGGGGGGGGGTGCCTTGTCTCCGTCATTGGATGAGCCTTCCTGTTAAGTCTGCTTACTCCTTTTCGCTTTTGCACAGTCATCGGTTAAATCGCAATTAATTGTGTAAAGTCCAGTTCAATGCCGTGCTTACGATAACGAAAGACATGAATATTCACATGCAGAGAATTGATACAATTCATCTGGCCAAACGGGCATAAGTTACAAATATTTCAGAATAAGAATGGTTTGGTGTGTGTGTGTGTGTGTGTGTGTGTGTGTGTGTGTGTGTGTGTGTGTGTGTGTGTAAGAACCTTTAATACTCTTTAAATGCTTGAACAGGTCAGTAACCGCTTACTGTGTACTAACCCATATGTGAGCCCTTGTGACCCAGTTCCATTTGGTAATTATCACTGTCCTCTTTCCGCAGAAAAAAAAAAAAACTCACATCATTCCTGATTCATTTCTCCGCCCATCGGCCAAATGATAGAGTGCAAAGGAAAAACGCACGCAAAACTCGTACTGTTTCACCCTGGTTTCTGCCGTGTTTCACTGCAAGCATCATGAAAGGACAAAAGGTCTGCCGGGATGGTGGAGATACAGGGAGGAGCAGAGCTATGAAGCGTGAGTTCTTGGGCGGGTAAGGGGCGAGGGAGGGGGGGGGGGGGTGAGTTGGTAGGTGTCTGGGAGTTTAACGTCCTTTTTTCCACCACGCATGAGTGATATCAAAGTCGGGGCAACGAGGAAAAGACCAGCTCAAATATTTGACCCTAGCCGGGATTCGAACGGTGGGAGGGGGAGGGGAGGGGGAGGGGGTGGGGGTGGGGGCTGCGAAAGAAGAAACAAAACAAAACCAAGCAATAGAGGTCTCACGCATGAAAAGAGGCTAAACTAGTCTGAGGCTTAGCTCTATTACCTATCATTAGACCTATCACGCCGGGGACTGTCATCAGCGATGCATGTAGGGGGACTTTGCCCTGGTTCCGCTTATGCGTGTTGTACCTATCTTTTGGTCTCAGCTTAGTCCAGCTAGCCTGAGACTCGCGTCCCGGCCTCTCCCCATTCAACAGATCCTTGCTCACCATGGAACAGTTGATAGTAATTATGGCTGCCACCGTTCACAGTGCATTCGATACATGTCTGCACGCAAGCATGTCAGCGGATACGTGAAGAAAGAAAAAATGAAAAAGAAGAAAACAACGACAGAGGAAATGGGAAAAATCACGGTTTTGACGTGATGGAATAATGTTTTACCGCCGCTCCTTTCAACTTTTTAAATTACTCATTTGTGTCTCAAAACGCCTCTCTGTGTGGATGTGTGTACATGTGTGCGTGTGTGTGTGTGTTTGTGTGTACTGATAATAGTGATGATGATGCATTTTATGCGTTTTTTTTAGTGTAGCAAGGACAGATAGTAAGAGAGACCTGTGCGTCTATTATCTCATCCTTGAAAAATCAAGTTTCAGTCAGTCAGTCAGTCTCTCTCTCTCTCTCTCTCTCTCTCTCTCTCTCTCTCTCTCTCTCTCTCTGTGTGTGTGTGTGTGTGTGTGTGTGTGTGTGTGTGTGTGTGTGTGTGTGTGTGTGTGTTCTTACAAAATTCTTTTTTTTTTCCTCTCTCTGTTGTTCAGTTCCTCCCACCCCACACACCTCACTCCTGCAGCTCCCAACCCCCTAAAGAAACTGCAACGAGGAAGACGTGTAAAGAGACAAGAAAGACAAGACTGACAAGACTTCAAGAAGGTTCCAAGAATAACTCAAAACTGTCTGTTTACCGAACGACCCGAGAAGAAATACAGACGATTATACAACAAACAGTTGATGGCACATTTCATTTTACGCCCCACAGCCAAGCGTTTATCCCTATCTTTGTTAACTCTTTGACGACGGAGCGCAATTTCTGACACACGATTTCCTATAGGAAGAAGAACGTTTTTGTTATCATCAACACCCCCCCCCCCCCCCGCCCTCTCACTGTTTAACTCTTTGACGACGGAGCGCAATTTCTGACACACGATTTCCTATAACGAAAACGTTCTTTTCGTAATTGGTAATTCTGTGCCCCAAAATGAACACGAAAAAGAAGAGTTTACAATCAGCAGGGGTGAAATAAGAGTAATGAATGATTGAACATTTCCGCCCACTGTTTGATATAATTACGTGACCTTGTACTGGCGCGCGTTGCACCAGATGTACCGTGCAAATCAGGTTGGGTGGTTATGGGTGGTGTGTGTGTGGGGGGGGGGGGGGGTGAGTGGGGGGGGGGGTGAGTGGGGGGGGGGTGAGTGGGGGGGGTGAGTGGGGGGGGGGGTGGTAATATCTTTTTCCACGACATAGGTATGATCTCAAAGACAGGGCAACGAGAAAAAAAGACCAGCTCAAATATTTGGCCTCAGTCGCGGTTCGAACGCATGACCCGAGCATTGGAAGTTCAACGCTGTGCCGCTCGACAATCCCGGCTGCCCACCACGCAAAGCATGAAAACACTGGCGTCTGATGTAAGGAGACAGACGAGGGCCTGTGTCTGAGACTAGCTTGACTAAGCTGAGACTAAAAGATTAGGTAGGCGATGTGTAAACGGGGCTCATGGCAAGTCTGGGACCAAACGGTAATGCACCCTGATGAACGCTCGGGTCGTGAGTTCGAACCCCGGCTGGGGCCAAATATTTGTGCTGGCTTTTTCATCGTTGTCCCGTCTATGATATCACCCGTATGTGGTGGAAAAGGACGTTCAACCCCCAGACACCTACCCACCCATTCGCACCGCCATGATTATAGTCCTCGGCCCAAACAGTCTGAGACTAGAGCTAAGTCTAAGACTAATTTAGTCTCTCGTCATGCACCAGGCCCCAGGGGTAGTCTTTGCTAATCCCTGGTTTTACAGATAACTTGTACAAAAATTTATAACAAACTAGCACACTCGCCGAATAGGGTTAACCAAAGAAACACCGCACATTGACCCGTCTATTAGACCACCGCTCACCCCTCGAGTGTGTTCCTTCGGGTCTTATTCGGTTCAGTAGGTGATCAGGGAGAGGACATGTACGATGGTTTCGTTTAAAATCATACTCGCGGTGGACAAACAATAAGGTGCTCTGGGGGCCTTAGACGTTGCTAGCTACCGTGTTGCAAACGGTGACACGGGTGCGTGTCAAAAAAAACGAAATCGGAAATCGACTGATGCTCAGACGCCAGCACCATGCACAAAACTCCCGAAAGTTTGCCAGTCGATTCACTGATCGATTCTTTTTTTCTTTTTCTTTTTTTGCTTTTTTTTTTTTTTTTTTGGGGGGGGGGTCTTTTTTTCGCTAACTGGTCTGGAAGTCTCCAAGGATTGAGTGTGTGCATGCCATGGGATGTTTGTTGATGTCGGAAAGAGGAGTGGAAGTATATCAAGGAAAGGTAAGCAGTTAATACCTGCTGCTATGCGGTTATCTCCCTGGAGAGGATGGCCAACGAACACGAGATAAACATTAAGGAATTAATGATTGTGCGTGCGTGCGTGCATGCGTGCGTGCGTGTGTGCGTGCGTGTGTGTGTGTGTGTGTGTGTGTGTGTGTGTGTGTGTGTGTGTGTGTGTGTGTGTGTGTGTGTGCGCGCGCGCGCGCGCGCATGCATGTGTGTGAAAGGAAGGCAGGGTGGGGGTTGGGTTGGAATGGGAGTGGGTGTGTGGCCAAAAGAACAGGAAAAAAAAAAAAAACGATCATTGCAGACATCACAACCACCACCAGCAAAATTCGCCATAACACAGTCGAAGGACGTCTTAGAAATATTACGAGCCTAAAGGGCCCAATTCTCGATTGCATCTCCCACAGAGAAAGGCGCCGCAGTTTCCCCAAAGGCCCCACATCACAACATTTTGCCGCTGTGCTTTGACATGGCCTTGGCTTTCAGCCCGTGCCAGGCACTCTCCCAGCGGTTGCTGCATGACGCATGCAGTCTTTGGTGCATTTTGTCAGTTTCGATAAAAACCAGCTTATCACACACACCAGCACAGGGTTCATGTTTGCAAACACAACACACGCAAGCCAGTTTGTCAAACTGTGTTATGTACGTAACACTTTGCGCTCGGTTTCGTCAACAGCGTTTCGACAAGCATTATTATTATTATTCCTGGCAGGTTTCACAGTCTATGCATGTATGACATTTTCAAAACACTAACCAGATAAAGGCTGTCTTAAGGGAAAATGAATGTGGCACCAGACAACTGTAAAAAAAAAAAAAAAAAAAAAAATGGACGATGAGACGAGACCTGTTTCTTGTCGGGACGTATAGGCGGCACATCACTGCATATGTAACAGGCATTGTGTGTGTGTGTGTGTGTGTGTGTGTGTGTGTGTGTGTGTGTGTGTGTGTGTGTGTGTGTGTGTGTGTGTGTGGATAGAGTGAGGAGGAGCTATTGTGTCTTTATGATGGGCCGTATGACGTATGATGGGCCCTTTTTGTTTTTATTTCCTTCTACACCGTTTTTTTTTCTGTTTTCTCTAGAAGACCCTTCAGCAAAGATAGTTTGGATTGGGGTGAACACTCGTCAGCCGTACAGGCCGGTCAGGCTTTTTTGGCGCCCTCGGGATTTTGCCAATTACGAGCCAATTAATGATCACACAGTGAGATAATTACATCGAAATGTAGATCAGCTGTTCCACCGTCCGGCCGTCTACATTTGTGGGAAGTTTGGTGGTCGTGAGACTTTCCAGAGGCCGAAAAAAAACAACTTGGAAACCATTGGGCTTTGTACACAGTGTACTCACCGCACGCTCATATGGAGTCTCCAAGGCGCACGGACTGTACGGATATGTGTAGTGTGTAGCGTGTATGGCCAAAAAAGAGTGTCACATACTGTAGCATGAGTACAAGCATTCATCAGTACTTGCAGCGTTTCAAGCGAAAAACTTCGTCAACCTCTTCCAGTGACTGTAGTCCAGAAAAACCGAAGCCAGTGTCAAAGCCGTCAGCAAAGAAACAGCGAGCTAGTCTCGTTGGCGACACTGAACTTAGAAGCGAGCAGATCTTTGAGGAAAAGGAGGGAGAGGAAGAAGAAGAAATGGGCTCTACCAAGGCTTTGGAAGAGATCAAGCAAAGATTGGGGGAACTGGCAACGAAGGATGATGTCATGTCTCTCACTGAAATGTTCGCAGAGAAACTGGAAAAGCTAGAAGAGAAAATCAGCTCACTGGAGGTGGAGAGGGAAGCGTTCAGAACAGAAGTACAAAAAGTGAAGACGGAGAACACACAACTGAAAGCGCAGGTACAAAACCTAGCAAGTAAAATCGAGAGAAATCAGAATGAGTCGGAGCAATATTCCAGAAGATGGAACCTGAGAGTCTTCGGGATCAAAGAAACTGCAAGTGAAAACTGCGCGCAGAAATGTCTGCAACTCTTCAACGAGAAGGTGAAAGTGCCCACGAAAGAAGACGACATACAAGTCGCGCACAGAGTCCAAGCCAGGGAGGACACCAGTACTGACCCGGGAAGAGAGAGAAGGAACAAGCCAAGGGCAATCATCGTGCAGTTTGCTAGCAGACGAGTGAGGGATCAAATTATTAAGAACAGGAGAGTGCTGGCAAAAACTGGGTTGGTGATAACGGAGGACCTGACACTCAAGAACTTCATACTCCTTAAAAAAGCACAGGAGCACTCGGCAACAACCACAGCGTGGCCTTCAAACGGCAAAGTGATCGCAATGCTAAAGAACGGCAAGAAAGTGCGAGTGGACATTGGCAGCAATTTGGACGAACTGTTCCGAAAACACATGACATCGTAAGGTACATGTAATTTATTTTCACCATACCTTTGAACTGGTCCATTGTTTTGTCTGTTTTTGCGATTATAATTACAATGCAAGTAAGCACAGTGACTACAAATGCCAAGTGCATTTCACTACGCCTACCAACTCATGACAGTCTGATGGTAAGCACGTGGCATTGTTATTGTTTTGGGGGGTTACGACCTCTGACCTTTCGCGCATGTGCGCTCGAGGCTCGTGAGATCACATGTGGTCCACTTCCTTCAGTATGTGGGTCAACTTCCTCGGCGGTGATGTTAGTTTTGGCGAGAACAACTGGCGCACAAGATTAACACTCATAGTGCGTGTCCGAACTGGAAGTTGCGAAAGTGTATAATGGATACTGCAGCGTACCAGTCAACCTCCGGACAGCGTTAGAAAGTGAGGGAGAACCAACTAGGCTGCGGGTGACTCGCAAGAATGGGCGTCATGACACGGAAACTGGGTCACTATGCATTACGACTTTCAGTTTTGCCGTTCCGCTGGGTTTGAAACCTTCAAACGGTATGTGTACACATGAACAAGTACGTCTGTTCACCCCATCTTTTGCCTTGATTTTGGTTTCTGCGGTGCGGTGCCTGTCGAATAGTATGAGTACACCACTACTATACATGGCTAATGTTTTTTTCCCCTTTTCAGCACTGTTTTGTTTTTGAGTTGAGCTGTCAGCTGTACAGCACTTGTGCGCTTGCTCTTCGTGTGACAGATATTAGGCACGGTTAGTGCGAAGTTAGTTCTAGCTTCGATTCACGCAAAAATCATACTCACAGCCGTCAACGGTGCGGTACTTGCACGTTTTTCTCCAGCGGTTTTTTTTTTTTTTTTTTTTCCACACTGTATGCTGGCCACAGGGTTTAGGTCCTATTGTGTATTCCGGCAAGCAAAGTACACTTCACGTTTTTTTTTTTTTTTTTTTTTTTTTTGCTGTGCCCTGAGTTGGCATGACTTGTGCATTCTCTGCTGTGGCTTTTGCACCAGATACTTAATGGCAAGCACTGCACAGGGTGTATCTTCGGTTACTGGTGGGGCTTTGCCAACTACTTGCATCCATTTTGCATTTATCGTGCAGGGTACACCTATAGCGGTCACTGGTGCTCTGCTAGGTACTCTTATTATAACCGATACGAAGGGTATATCTGCAGGTACTGATGGTGCGGTTGGTCAGGAACTCTTTGTGTGTGTGTGTGTATGTGTGTGTGTGTTTTTGTGGGCCTTTACCCTTAGACATGGCCTGTTCTCAGTAAACACGGCTTGTCTCTATGTACCTTATTACTAGTCCTTTGCTTTGACTTAACTTTTTCCTTTGTTTTGGGTTCTTTTGTTGGCACCCAACAATACACAAGGTGCATGGTTCAAGCATACCTGCTTTTTGCTGAAGTTATCATCAGCTGTTGATGGTGGTACATGCATTTTTTTTTTTTTTTTTTTTAACCTGGTATGGGGCATATATATATATGCATACCTGTAACTAACCTACTCCCAATGTCCCATAAGACCTTTGACTCTGCCCAAGCTTGGCATGGCTCGTCAAATTACTCACCTTAAACTTACAACTCTGTGAGCTATTTGTAAAAATGCTTGTTTGCTTTTTGATCAAATCTAGAATTATATCCTTAGCTGCAGGGTGCATGCACACTTTCCTTGGTATGGCTTGTGCACCGTTTGTACTGCCTCTGCTCCGTGTTTGATTTTGCCCTGAGCTGCAGCTAAGCATAGCTTCTGCTTATACGAATAGATAGATCTGCGTTCTGATAATATTGGGTTTTGTATACATATATATATATATATATATTATATATATTTGGGCTGACACCCACCCGTCTGCTTTGAATGATGGGACAACTTGCTCCCCCCCCCCCCCCCATCACACACACACATAATGCGTCGCATTTGTGTATCGGAAGTGCTTATTAATGAGTTGTATTGCTTTGATATTTAAATGTACTCATGTTCACAAAGCATACTATTACATTAATTGCTAAACTTCAACATTTGTACGGCATGTGTTTACAGCCAAACCTTGCCATACCCTATTTTTCTGTCTGTTCAGTTTAGTTGTTTTTTTTTCATTTTTTATTTTGAATTTGATTACTATCTTTGCTAGGGATTGTGTTTCATCTGAATGTTACTTGTGTGTGTTTGTTTGCTTTTGTTCCATGCTTGTTTGTTTTACTTTGTATGTTTGCTTGCTTGCTGTTATACTCATGACTCCTTGCATGACTTTGGGCTATGCATGTGGTGCTTTATGTTTACAATTGTGAATACAAGATTGGAGCAGCTAGGTAGATACTTCGCAGAATGTCACGCATAAAAGTAGCCTCGTTGAACTGCCAGGGCTTGGGGAATGTACACAAGAGAAGAGATGTGTTTAACTTTTTGCGAAAAAAACATTTCTCCATATACTTTTTGCAGGATACACACTTTGGCCCAAAACAAGAAAGATACATTATGGCTGAATGGGGCTACAAGGCTTATTTTTCATCATACAACACACAGTCTAGAGGCGTCGCAATTCTTTTCAACAATAATTTTGAATTTACAGTGAAAAATGTATACACAAGCCCAGAGGGAAACTACATCATAATGTCGGTCACCTTTATGAAACAAAACTATTTACTTCTCAACATTTACGGGCCTAATAGAGACAATCCCACTTTCTACGAACAGATACATGAAAAAATCAAGGACTTTAGTAATCACCGTTTGATTATGGGTGGGGATTGGAACTTGGTTCTAAATCCAAACATAGACTATTACAACTATAAACACATAAATAACCAAAGGGCTCAGGAAACAGTGGAAAATATTATAGATAGTTTAGACCTCGTTGATGTGTGGAGGTACCTGAACCCTGAGGTAAAACGTTACACGTGGAGAAAACCCACCCCACTACAACAAAGCAGACTAGACTTCTTTCTTGTTTCAGATGTGGTTCTGGAGAATGTAGTTGATGCGGATATTGAATTTGGCTACAGATCAGACCATTCTATGATTACAATAGAACTCAGATTTGGGGAGGAAAGTAAACATAATACTTTTTGGAAATTCAATAGCTCACTTTTAAGGGAAAATTCTTACGTCAAAGAAGTAAATGAGATAATTGACAAAGTGATAGACCAGTATGCAGCTTTACCTTATGACAGATCAAACATAAAGACGGTTAGTGGAGAAGAATTACAACTTACAATATCTGAACAACTATTCTTAGATGTGCTTCTCATGGAAATCAGAGGAAAAACTATATCTTATGCATCAATGAGAAAAAAGAGAAGTCAAGAGAGAGAACATGCGCTGATGAGAGAAATAGACAGTCTGGGAAAAAACAACAACAAACAAACAGTTGATATTAAAACACTCCAAGAAAAGAAAGAAGAACTAAAAAGTGTCAGAGAAAAAAGGTTAGAAGGGGTAATGTTACGGTCGAAGGCTAGGTGGATTGCAGATGGGGAAAAAGTTAGTAAATATTTTTGCAGCCTAGAGAAGCGGAACTTTGTTAGTAAGCAAATGATGAAGCTAATTAATGACAATGGAACAACACTACATGATAACAAAAATATCTCTCATGAAGTGAAATCTTTTTATGAAAAACTGTATAAAGAGAGGGATTTAGAGACCTGTGACTTAAAGGATCTTACTGCAGACACTCCGAGGTTGACCACAGAAGATGCTTTAGAACTAGAGGGAGAAATCACTTTTGAGGAAGCCGGCAGAGCTTTAAAACATATGAAAAATGGAAAAAGCCCAGGTACAGATGGTTTTACTGCAGAATTCTTTAAGTTTTTTTGGAAGAAACTTGGACATTTTATAGTTAGAGCTTTGAATTACAGTTTTCAAGTGGGAGAACTCTCCTCTCCGCAGAAAGAAGGTCTGATAGTGTGTATACCTAAGGGGGATAAACCAAGGGAATATATAAAAAACTGGAGGCCAATTTCACTACTGAATGTTATTTATAAAATAGGGTCCAGCTGCATCGCAAATCGAATAAAAACTGTTTTACCACAAATAATAAATGAAGATCAAACAGGTTTTGTTAAAAATCGGTATATAGGTGATAATATTAGGCTTGTATACGACACAATAAACCATCTAAACAACGATAACCTCCCCGGCTTGCTGCTTAGTTTGGACTTTGAGAAAGCGTTCGATTCAATAGACTGGAATTTCATGAAAAAAGTACTACAAACGTTTGGATTTGGGCAAGATATATGTAGATGGATAGAAGTTTTTTATAAAGATATAAAATCAACTGTACTGGTGAATGGAAATACAACAGAATGGTTTAGCATAAATCGCGGCTGCAGACAGGGGGATCCCGTCTCACCGTATATTTTCATATTATGCGTAGAAATTCTGGCAATAATGATTCGACAAGAGAAAAATATAAAAGGAATACATATTGGAAATAAGGAACATAAAATAGCCCAGTTTGCTGATGACACGCAGATTACATTGGAAGGCGACCGATTATCATTTGAATTACTAATGGAAAAAATAGAAACTTTTGGTAATAACTCAGGACTGAGGTTAAACTATGATAAAACAGACGCCATATGGCTTGGTAGTAAAAAGAATTCAGAGACTAAATATTTAACACACCTAAGACTTAATTGGAACCCTACAGAATTCAAAATATTGGGAATTTGGTTTACAAACAATCTTAGAAACTCTCATGAGCTGAACTATAGAGAGAAATACGCAGAAATAAAGTCACTAATGTCATTATGGCTAAAAAGAATAATAACTCCTCTTGGGAGAGTAGCTTTGCTAAAATCACTTATTTTGTCAAAATTAATATACCTATGGACCCTTCTCCCAAACCCCCCAGACAGATTTGCAAATGATTTGCAAAAGCTCTGTTTTAAGTTTGTATGGAACAAGAAACCTGACCGAGTAAACCGTAAACTAGCAGTTAAGACATTACAAAAGGGGGGGCTGGGTATACCTGATATAAAATACTTTATGAGGTCCGTCAAGTTGTCTTGGATTAGGAAACTCAAAATCTCGCAACACAAATGGAAACACATGGCTTTACATTTCTATCCAAAATTAGACAACATAGAAATGTATGGACCAAATCTATACAAGAACAGCCAAATAAACAATCCATTCTGGAAAGACACCTTCGAATCTTATCGAGAATTTAGATATAAGACAGTACCTAACACAAAGGAACAAATATTGGCAGAACCTTTATTTCTTAATGACAATATCAAAGTTGGAAACCAAAGCATTTTTTACCAGAACTGGTTCAAAGGAGGTGTCTACAAAATCGTTCATTTATACGAGGAACAAGGAAATTTGCTCTCATATGAAAGGTTCAAAGTAAAATATGACATACACACACACTTTCTCACATTCTACGGATGTATAGAAGCAGTAAGGAAATACATAAGCAAACTTAACATAGAAATTACAGACAATGATGCAACAGACACTCCTATATCACTGAAGGTTTTATTCTCAGTTCAAAAAGGATCACGACGGTATTATGAGGTTTTTACAAAGGACCAGACAGTGCCTAAATTTCAAACAAAATGGAACAGTAGGTTAAATTGTGATATAGATTGGAACATTGCACTACGGAAATTACAAAAGATTCAAGATATAAAGCTACGCTGGTTTCAGACAAGAATTGTACATCGGATCTTGGGAACAAACATTGTCTTAAAAGAAATGGGAGTAGAAAACAGCAACCAATGTACTTTTTGTAGCATGGAAAAAGAAAGCATTGAACATGTCCTTTGGCACTGTGAGATGGTTAAGAGGTTCTGGCAGAGTTTGGAGGATGTTATTAGAGAAAACTGTGGACATGTACATCACAATACTTTAAAATTAAATGTAAAGTTGGTCCTTTTTGGAAATGATTCTTTCTTTGTAACAGATGAGGTCTTTGATCTCATAATTTTGTTAGCCAAGTCTTTTATTTATAGATGTAAAATGGAGAAAAGACAACCTGACGTTGCACTTTTTAGGAAAAAGTTGAAAGAACGATATGATGTAGAAAAATGCATAGCGTGCATAAATTTGGATTACACTAATTTTGTGAAGAAATGGATGTGTTATGTGAATATGCTTGAGTGACTAGTAGAAGACACCCTGTATGCTTAGCGTTTCTCATACATGTTTACGTATATATATATATTTGCAAAGCTCCAACTTCTGGCTACAGCTGCCTACCTTAGAATCTAGACCTAGGTAAATTCAAGGATAAGCTCGCTGACATTCTGTCCAAAAATTATATATATATATATATATCTATGTGTGTTTGATAACATGCATGACTGAAAACATAATCCTGCATGTATGCCTGTCGACTACAGTTGCATCATGTTCCAGCATGTAGTATGCATGCTAAGCATGTAAGCAAATATGTCTATGTCTATATGTCTGACGTACATGTATGTACATGTATGTATGTAAAATAATCTGTAATTAAAAAAAAAAAAAAAAAAAAAAACATTGCTGCAATATTGACCCAATAGACTGTGCTGTCTGGGACAGACACTGAGTTTTGGAAAAAAAAAAAAAAAAAAAAAAAAAAAAAAAAGATAGTTTGGATTATTCCGTTGACAAAAAAGTGTCTACCAGTCCAGTGTAGTGAACATTTATATCAATAACATTTGTGTTAGTTCTGCACTTTCAGGTTGCACGCTAAAACTGTGTTCTCCTTTTACACTTGTACTGACTGACTGACTGACAGGGAGGCAACTAAGCTCGGTGGGAGAGCCGCTAGAAATGGAAAATGCCTGAGCAGGGGCTTTTTCCACCGCCTCGACTTGGCATTTTAATACTTGTTTCATTCTGTGTTTCCAAATCCGAAATGGAAAGAGCGACAAGAACAAGTCTTTTGTCTTTCTTACATTGCTCTTCGTTTTTCGCTAGAAGATGAAAGGCCACCCCCAAGACAAAATCCTGAGAACAGGATAGAAAGAAAGAAAGAAAGAAAGAAACACCTCGAACTCTGGTGGTGGTCAAGTCTAATCTGGAAATAACCATAAAGTTTGTGAACAAAAGAAAGTTCGCTCGCAGCCTTCTCATGCTGGCTGGCTCCGCAATTTAGCGGCAGACAGGTTTTAACCCCACTTGATGTCGCTTTCACGAAGAGTTTGCAGTAAAACAAGAAGCTTTGGGAATTGGCTTTTCACGTTTATGACCGGGGTAACTGGGGTGAAAGCCGTTCTCCTCAAGTTTCATGGGTTTCTGCTGAAGACTTCATTAGGACAACAACGAGACAGCGCAGTGTCACTGTCTTGGCTTGTTGACGCCGTTGCTATGTGCCATATGCGCAAGCATGGAGGTCGATCGTGCAGAGGCCCCCCCCACGTTAGTCCATTTGTTCCTAACCTGCTCTGCAACTGTAGACATCTGGAAAACTATACTCACTTTGCTGGGTGACGAATGATTATCATGAAGTGGCTCTTTGTGTCTATACAGAAAGTAACGGTTTAGTTGTTGTTGTTTGTTTGTTTGTTGTTTTGCTTGTTTTTGTTTTATTGTTTTGGGGTTTTGTTTTGTTTTGTTTGTTTGTTTGTTTGTTGTTTTTGCTTGTTTTTGCTTGTTTTTGTTTTATTGTTGTTGGAGGGGGGGTTGTTTTGTTTGTTTTGTTATGTTTTGTTAGTTGTTTTTGCTTTTGTTTGTTTGTTTGTTTGTTTGTTTGTTTGTTTGTTTGTTTGTTTGTTTGTTTGTTTGTTTGTGGGGTGCTGTTTGTGGGGTGCACACCCTTTATAATTCACATTTTTTACTGGGGTGGTCGGTGGTCTCGTGGTTAAGACTTGGCCACCAATACGAGAGGTCACGACGAGTCCTGCTCGGAGCAAACAATTTTCTCTCTGGTATTTGGCACCGTTCATTCGGGGTGATCGTCGGGAGGTTCTCTCTGGATAATCCGACTTCATTCCTCCTCTGCTTTTGGAAATGATGAACCCACGAAAGTTAAAATAAATGCAGTTCTGAATTCCGAAACTTAACTAGTTGACCCCATCACTCGCACTACGCGATTATTATATGTCCGGTATGTGAGAGAATGCGTGTGATTCACGTGCGTCTCCGTGTTGGGCCTCTGCTCGTGGCGCTTTCAGTCAAGCAATCGGGAAAAGCGCCTTCATAAGCCACACATTATTATTATTATTATTGTGCTGGCTGACGACTACTACGAAATGGCTCTTTGTATTTACAGGGAAACTGCTGTGTATTCTTGCACCCCTTTCATTATGTCATTATTATTATTTACAATTTATACCTAGTAGACCTGCAGAACTAGGTGGCTCACCCCCTCCCCACCCACCCCCCCCCCCTCACCCCCACCCCACCCCCCACCTCCATCCCCATAAATGAATTAAATGGATTTAAAAAGTGTTTAGGTCTTCTGTGAAATATTGTATTTCAGGCAGCAGATTTCTCTGCTGGACCCAACCCCCCCCCCCCCCCCACACACACACACACACACACACCAAAAAAACAAAACAAAACAAAAAACCAATAAAAACAACAAAACGGTAAATTGAACATGCAGGTCTCCCTTCTGATTTTTTTTTTTTTTTTTTTACCAAATCACGAATAGCGTGTGTATGAGCTGTACGCCTGCGCCCTCTGTGCTTCCCCCTCCTGTGTACGTGTGTTGCAAAACCGATGCAGTAACCGAAAATAAAATCTGCTGCTGCCTGGCAAAATTTCCAAAATCAGCAAAAAAAAAAAAAAAAAAAACAACAAAAAACCCTGAGACAGCTAAAAAAAAAAAAAAAAAAAAAACCAAGAAAATATTATTTCACTAAAACTTTTCTTTTATTTTGGTTTTGTTCATTTTAAGGGGACGGAACCTTTTCTTTTTTTTTCGGACGCAGGCTCTGACGCAATATCCCGAATGGAGACCGCGTAAACTAACAGACAGGCATTCACAAGGAGATGCCTGCAAGCATTCTGCCATTTTTTTTTTTTAAGTATGGCTGATGTGCTCTCCAGGGTTCATAAAGACCCTCCCCTGCAGGCAAAGCGCGTACAGAGGCTAATAGGGCCAGACTGCAGCGTGGCAGAGAAGACAAGCAAGAAGGACGGGCCAAAAGACAGCCGTGTCGTATGCCTTTTACCCTGTAGGGCATCCCACGATTGAGGACAGTTTGAGAGCTCAATTTTCTGCTCGGCGGGTAAACACGTTTTTTTTTGTTTTTTGTTTTTTGTTTTGGTCGCTTTTTTCTTTTTTTTATTTTGGTTGAGATGTGTGTGTGTGTGTGTGTGCGGGGGGGGGGGGGGGGGGGAGAGAGAGAGGTTGGGTCACTGTGACCTTTCAACAGGATTGGAGGTTCTAGCCGTTAGTTTCATACCATGCTGAGAGAGAGACAGAGACAGAGCCGGAGAGAGAGAGAGAGAGAGAGATGACGGTAAAAGTTGTTGGCCAGCAGACCAATCAGTTTTGAAACTTGCCGTTTCTGGAAACTTCAAAACTTCACAACTATCAGAGAGAGAGAGAGAGAGAGGGGGGGGGGAGAGATGCACCCTTTTCGATCAAAATGATGTTGATTAATGGTTTTGTACGCGCGCAGCCAGCTTTGAACGTCTAACCGGTCCTAGCTTGGGACTCTAGTAAATTTGTTCCATCTGTTCACGTTCTTGCATAGACGTTCTCATTTACTCATACCTCGGCGTCTTGAACTTTGTTGGACCTTCAGCTGACCTCAGACAGATTTGGCGGTTTTTGCCGGCTATTACAGCTCATGATTCAGCCCGAAAAATTCACCTCAAACGTGAGGTTGCCTGCTTCCTGTCTCTAACTCAGGCTGAACTGTAGCCTGATTAGGCAATCACTATTTTTCTTGTTCGCAAGAAAAACAAAAAACAAAAAAAAAACAACAACAGTGAATTCCGTGGAGTGCAATGACAAGAACCGAACTGGCAGAATTACAGAGCTGTTATTCATTATAGTCTTTGCTGCTTACGCGGCGTAAAGCCTCAGATAACTCTCTCTCTCTCTCTCTCTCTCTCTCTCTCTCTCTCTCTCTCTCTCTCTCTCTCTTATGCAGCCAACTTCAGTGTTGTGCTACCACCCCCATCCCCCCAAAAAACAAACAAACAAAACAAACAACAAAACAAACAAAAAAACATACAAATTTTTTTTGAAAACAAACAAACAAACAAAAAACTAACAAAATAACACCAACAACTACAGCAAATCCAGTTATACAGTTCTATGTCTTTGCGGAGAAAAAAAAAACTCCCTCAAAGTTACCCCGTCACAAATCGGATTTCAGCACTACCACGCGTGTACGACCGCCTAACATCAGAACGAACCTACAGTGGAAGATGAACAGTCACTGGCTTGGTTCACAAGCTAGCGCGCACCAAGAGTTGCCAAGACCTTTCTGATCACGTCTGACCCGGAGGAACATCCCCAGGACCGCTGAGGAGAAGGAGGAGGCAGTTCCGGGCCCGATGAGGTCAGCTCCATGTTTGCCAGCGATATTACTTTCCACACCTCACGGCCGTGCATGCGAGACCGCAATTTTTGCGAGGGGAGAACTGGAGGCTAACTTGCTCCACCCCCTCCTCCTCCTCCTCCTGCTCCCTCAGCGTCCTCCGCCCCTCTCACCCTCTTGCTTGCCCACTCCAAACCCCTCCTCCCTGCCCGGGTTTTGAAAACCGTCTTCCCTAAGTTCTGCTGGCTGTGTCATCTGGGGTCTCGTTGAAGTTAAAGGGTCAGCAACCAGAATTGATGTGCGCCCTCCGGTATCATTCCACGGTGTTCGCAGCAATCTTTACTTCACTGACAACCTAACCATGAGATTACTTAGAGAAACCTCGCCACAGCTTATGCTTCAGCCCATGAAAAATCCATGTGAATAAATATGTATTTTATGTAAAGCGCCTAGAGCTTAGAGAAGGTTAGATGTTGTATAAATATTCTATTATTATTATTATTATTATGTTCAGACTCCGTGTTGTCCCTAGCCCTTGCTGTGCACAAGCCGAGAGCACGTGATTCTTCGGGCTGAACCGTAGACTGCGCCAAGGAGGTTTTGACTTAATTCCTACTAAGTAAGTTTGGGGATGTGCACCATTGGCCTTACTAAAAAAAAATCATAATTAATTTATGCCTGCATGGATTTAAATTTGGTTTAGTGGGAGTGTTGCACTTTGATCGTACTCAAGTTTGCTGGAGTTAGAGCCGTTAAGGAACCGTTAATCTTGCCTGATTTTCTCATACAGGGTCCAAACCGAAATAGAGTCAAAAACGTGGGACACTCGTACACGTTACGAAATGTGTTAATGACATCCTCAGCTTGTCACACACACACACACACACACACACACACACACACACACACACACACACACACACACAGAAGCTGTTTCGCTCCATCCATATCTTCAATTTGCCCCCCTTTGGGTGTTGGATCATGGGTGATTTAGCTTGTCCCATGGAGAGTTACGTTTCACATTCTCCTTCGATCGGCCTTCAGGATGTTAGGCCTGCAATATCTTCCGGGCGGAGTAATAAACTATTGGCTTTTACTGAGGTGCGGTCGTGACTTTGAACATAACTGCTGTTGGTTTGCCGTGTTTTCTGTGCACAAACACGGAATGTACGGACACGTAGGCTGTATTAAGGCCGCGATGCTACTAATTCTGCTCATTTGCATGAAAATGGTGGGCGGGTGGGTAGGTTAGGGGAGTTTTGAAGAGTGAAACGTCTTTTTTACAATTCTGACCGCTTCGGTGAGATCTGAGGGGGACAAGTCTTTACATGTCCGAATCGTTGGCAGATTAAATGTTGGTTTTACAGATTTCCCTCTTTTGGTAGCACTTTGCGTCTTCTCTGAGCAAACACAGACGGAAAGCAAACAAAGCTTGAAGAGAACTTACTGACATCGTCGGCTTTGAGACTGCTTACACGATTACTGGCCGTCGGTGATCGATTTTCTTTTTTTCATAAAATCCTTTGATCGCTTTTGAAAAGCCCTACACCCTCCCCCCCCCCTCCCCCACCCCTTCACCCGCCCCTCCTTCCCCTTACATCAAAGACACCTGGTACGTGTGCTGCAGCATTGTATTGCAAGGTCTGAAGACTGTAGGTTTCTGAAAATGATTTCATGTGGACTTTGCCAAAACTGGCAGTTGGCTTCTTCTTGAATTTATTGGCCAGGGTCATCGTTAGGGCTTGTTCCTGTCATGTGTAGGGTGTTAGTGAGAGAGAAGTAGACAGAAAGAGAGAGGGTGGGTGGGTGTTTGGGAGTTTAACATCCTTTTCCACCACGTATGGGTGATATCAAAGACGGGGCAACCAGAAAAAAAGGCCAGCACAAATACTGGTCCCAGCCGGGATTGAGAGAGAGAGAGAGAGATTTATGTTGGAACCGTATCCCACAGCTTAACGAAATTACACACATTCGTGCATCCTTAACCCTTTTCTAATGAGCACACTGATCAACGGAACCAGACCACAGAAGAAATCATTGAGTTAAACACAAAATACAAGATTAACTTTTTAAAGAGGGAGGGGAGGGGGGTATAAAACTATTATGGCGGAAATGGGAAAGTTTACGCACGGATCAAAATACGCGATGCATTTGAGATTCAGAGAACTCTGTCCTGGCGGAGTATATACTTGAGAAGCGGAGTAGCACCGGAAACACTGGCGTCCATTTTGACTACACCCCCGTGTACATGCGGTAGGCAAAAAAATGCCCCATCTACATCGACTTTGTGGCCTCCATTTCCCTGGTAGGATGAGTCATTTCTGGACGTTTCATCTGCGACTTTCACCCGCAGACACCCAGTTATGGGGATCACACGCTAAATCGTCTGAGTTTGGACATATCTGAAGATTTATACGTGCCCTGAGAGCCAGAAGATTATTGACAGCGTCTCACTCAGCCGAAATCAGTTTTCTTTTGTGGCAATTTTCTTGCGAAATCTGTGCAGTACTGGAATTGGTGTTGGTTGCTGTTTATATTGGTATCGTTATGTTTCATGACTGTTGTGAGAGAACTTCGGGCCGCTCCCCCCCGGGGGAACGTGTCGCTATTTGGACAGTTCCACCTTCTTCTTCACTGTGTTTTCTTTTTATTGTGGACCTCCTCCTCCTCCTTCTTCCTTTGGATCTCCTTCTTTGGGATCTTTTTCTTTGTCTGGTTTAATTTAATTTTCATTGTGGATCTTCCTCCGCCTTCTACGTTTGGATCTTTTCTTTTTCTGGATTTAGTTTAGATTGTAGATCTTCTTCTTCTTCTACCTCCTCCTCCTCTACTTCTTCTTCTTCTGGATTTTCTTCTTTTGGATGTTTTTCTTTTTCTGGATTTGTTTTTATTGTGGATCTTCCTCCCCCCCCTCCTCCTTCTGTTCTTCTCCTTTTCTTCTTCTACTTCTTCTTCTCCTTCTTCCCCCTCATGTTGTTCTTGTTCTTTTGTTGTTCTTCTTTTCTTCTTCTTTCCTTCTTCTTTTCTTCCGCATCTTCTTCTTTTGGATCATTTTCTTTCTCTGGATTTTTTAAATTGCTGTTTTCGTTGTTGTTATTGTTATTATTGGAGATTGGGGGGGGGGTTGTTTGTTTTGTTGTTGTTGTTGTTGTTGTTGTTGTTTTGTTTGCTTTTGTGTGTATGTGTGTGTTGTTTTTTCTTGGGGGGGGGGGTACCAGGAAAAGTCAGTGTCCTGAAAAAAGTCTCCATTTTTTTTCTGCAGGAAAAGAGGATTGTGCCCCCCCCCCCCCCCCAAAAAAAAAAAACAACAACAAAAAAAAACAACAACAACAAAAAACAAAAAAAACAAAAACAAACAACAAACACGCACCCAGCCTCTCATCTATAGCGATGGAAGTGGTGACAACTCACGAAATACTACTCTGACCTTTATTTCACTCTTGTTCTTATCTATAGCGATGGTAGTGCTAGAACAAGATCGAAGTGTTTTCCCGGTGGCTTTGAGGGTGTGACTCGCAACTGTGCTGTAATCCTGCCCGCCAGCAGCAACAGCAATGCGAGGTCAATATGCTGATCACTACACGAGCTCAGTTCCTGGCAACACAAACACATTGGGCGCAACTCCTTAATCCCCCGGTCTTGGTTTGCCAGCATGACCCGCCCATGCAGCACCAGACAGCATCGACTGCCATTGTCAATATGGTTTCTACCTAACAGGCCAGGGATATTTTGTTGTTGTTATTGTTGTTGTTCTCTCTCTCTCTCGTTTAAATGTGTAACTTGTTTCTACACTTTTTTCTTTTCTTTTCCTGTATTCCTGTAGCTTATAGATTTTTCTTCCTTTGCTCATATTTTCGTAGTTTAGCAACGGCAAGTTCGAAGATGGTATTTCTGCCAAAAGTTTTACCGTTGGAAAACAAAGATTATTCTCTCTCTCTCTCTCTCTCTCTCTCTCTCTCTCTCTCTCTCTCTCTCCCCCCCCCCCCTCAAACCTCGCCCTAGCTGTTAGTGATCGGGGTTTTGCGGTTTATGGAGGCACAACCCCATGCGCCAGAAAATGACCATCATGGATCGCATCGACTGCCATTGTCAACAGACCAGGGATTTCTGGCGGTTTTTTTTTTTTTTTTTTTTGCCAACAGACCTCGCCCTAGATGTTAGTGATCGGGGTTTTGCGGTTTACAGAAGCACAACCTCATCAGTCTAGCAGAATCTGATCGTCAACGATTCTGATGGAAGAGGCCACTCAGTGCAACTAATGCCATTGTCAGCTTAGTCTCTGCCCAACAGAGTAGGGATGTTTTTGTTGTTGTTGGTTTTAGTTTTAGTTTTTTGCTCTCGGCAAACCTCGCCCTAGCTGTTATGGTGCGGGGTTATGCGGTTTACAGCGGCACAACCCTATGCAGCAGAAAATGATCACCACGGGTTTGTTTGTTTTGTTTTGTTTGGTTTTTTTGTTTTTTGTTTTTTTTTTAGATGAAGGAGCGCACTCACTATTTGGGATGCATGCAGATAGTTCGTGAGCAAGCAGAAACCCGCAACGCACAGCGCCTGCCATAGTCATGTGAAACGGCCGACTAGGGGAACTTCGGGTAGTCGTCTCTTTCGCACAGGGGAGCCGAGACAGCCGAATGGGAGAGCGTTGGTCTTTCAGTGCTAGGGTCGTGCGTTCGAATCCTGGCTGGGGCCAAATATTTGCGCTGACCTTTTTTCTCGTTGCCCCGTCTTTGATGTCACCCATACGTGGTGGAAAAGGACGTTAAACTCCCCACCCCCACCCCACCCCCCACCCCACCCTCCCATCTTTCGCACAGCCAACGAAGTCTGTGTTTTGCATCTTGAGGTCGTCTAATCTTGAGACATACAATTCCGAGCGTGCAGGTGCTCTCAGAGCACAGCTGACCCCCACACAAATATTTTCGGCGTAGAAATGCCTGACGGTTGCTTTAGGTACAATCTTATATTACCTTTCAAAAAAAAAAAATTTCATACAGTGTGCCTAAACCAAAGTATCTTCTCCGGCCACTTCTCTGAAATATATATATAACCGGCCCCCGTAGTGTAGTGGTTAGCACTTCGGACCATGGACCGGGAGACCCGGGTTCGAATCCCAGCCGAGACAAGCGGGATTTTTCCTACCTAGGTCGGCTCCTACCCAGAGCGGGTGTGCTATGGGCCCAATGGGAAGGCTGTTGCCACACAGCCGAGATTCACCCACTTCACGGGTGCGACTTTGGGGGTGCTTCCCTTGGTATGACACGTCTTATGATGTGGATGATTACACGGCCGGCATCGCAGGTGCCGTAGTTCCCGGGCCTGGTGAACGCCGGGATATTTATGACAGGAAGCGTGGAATGCGGCCCTGTCCCGCAGTCCCAAACCACATGGACCTCCATAGCATCATCTTACCATCATCCTCATCTCCATCATCGTGCATAATAAAAATTGCCCCAGCCTTCGAGCCCTCCGTGGATTCCACCCATGACCTGGGAGGAACACCACTGGAGCTGGCAAAAAAGAGTTGGGGCAGCAAAAAAAAAAAAAAAAAAAAAAGAAGAAATATATATATATATATATATTTTAAAATCTGTTTTTGGTATTTGTACATTATATATATCACATATATATATATACTGACTTTACACAACGAAGAAAGTCATGCTGGCTCCGCACATCCCCAAAAGAGTTTAAAAATGAAAGAATCCACACAGAATGAATGATCAAAGCTCTCAAGGAGTTTCTTTTATATATATATATATATATATATATATAGAGAGAGAGAGAGAGAGAGAGAGAGAGAGAGAGAGAGAGAGAGAGAGATAGTAGGTCTCAGATAGAAGATATAAGAACTTGACATGTTTGAAGATTGTGGTTACGCACATGTACACATACACAGATAAACGACGTGACATGGTGAATACGTCATGTATCATAACCAACTCCTACTAGTTATGGAGAGAGAGAGAGGAGCATTGACAATCTAGTACATATTTTTTTCATTTCTAAACAAAAACGATCAGTTATGAAATATAGAATCATTTTTCAGGAAGTGGCGTCATGTTCCTTTAACTTAAATACGGAAGCAGTGAAAAACCGATCCTGGTTAGCGAGGGCAGGGCTGAGGTGGGAGAGAAGAAAAAAATCAACATCACGCTTCAATAGTGTTAAATTGGCCGAGCTAAAAATAAAATGACACAATGCTCGTTCTCCCCCGTGCAGGCACCTAGAATCAATAGACGAAGCTTCGTTTGACCCGCCCAACCGCTCTTTATACCGTTGTGGTATTAGTACGAAGAGGGTGGAAGGTCGAAGGGGAGGGGGGAGGGGGTCTTGAGGAGGGAGGGGGTGGGCAGGAGGAGGTCGGGTGGGTGGGGGGGGGGGGTGGAGGGCGGGGGGGGGGGGATCCTCAAGCGTCGTTCTCAGCTGAGCGTGTGATCTGATAAGTCAGCAAGATTTCTTGAGGAGATTTTATACAGTCCAGGTCAATCTCCGCCGAGGCTTAGTCTCTTCACCCCTTTATCTTAAAGCAGCGTATCAGTTGCCGAAGGATGACGGCGGAGCCCATTGACTGAAATGGGAGATCACTATTATAGATACATTTCGGCGGTATCCCTAGTAATACTGACTTTCGAACCGTTGCTTTCGATTTACTCATAAACTAGTAAAACACACACACACACACACACACACACACACACACACACACACACACACACACACACACACACACACACACACACTGGTGTGTCATTTGGATGGGTATTTGTGGGCAAGAAAAATCAACATGCATTCTCTTCGCGTGGGTTTTCGCAAAAACAGAACAACTGAGTTTATTTCTTCAAATCTGCGAATAAGATCTGCAAATGCGACGTTTATGGGGCTTGTTGTAATTTTTAATCTGTACACAGATGAAAAGCCTGTATAGCAACCAATCCAGGCACGGGCTAAATACTGTGCTGGTCTTTTCCTCGTTGCCCCGTCTTTAATATCAGCCACACGTGGTGGGAAAAGGACGTTAAACTCCCAAACACCCACCCACCCCTGTATAGCAACCGAGAGGAAGATGACTGACAGGCTCTTGTCACCGCTTCCCAACCCCGGCCCTCCCCTTCCCCTTCCACTCCCCCCCCCCCTCCCTCCACACACACACACACACACACACACACACACACACACACACCAAGCGTACACTCACCGTGCACAGCACACCCCAAACCTTGATCCGTCTGTAAACAGGTCAGGTTGAAAAAATTCGGACAAAAGCTTCTACCGATCTCTTTTGAGTCCTTCTATTCAGTGTTCTCCTCCTCCTACCCTGGGGAGCCGTTCGAATGGAAGAACGCTGGACTTTCTGTGCTCGGGTCGTGAGTTCGAATCCCGGCTGGTGGCAAACATTTGTACTGGCCTTTTTCTTGTTGCCCCGTCCGGCTTTGATATCACCCATGTTTGTGGTGGAAAAGGACGTTAATTAAACACCCACCCACTCCTCCTCCTACCCCTACTGCCCAGCGTCCCAACCCCTCACCCCTCTCCACACACACACACACACACACACACACACACACACACACACACGGACACACTGACACCCCCACCACCCCCACCACCATACCCCTGGCTATCAGTGCACAGCGAGTACGCAAAGCATCAAATCAGACCTAGCTCTCACCAAACAGTCGGCTTCAGTCCAACCCTCGCACCAACTGTCCGGTAAGTCAAAAATTATTTACTGTCTGGTGACCGTACCCATTCATTCCTCCCCCTCTCCTCCTCCTCCCCCCCCCCCTGCTTTTCCCCCATCCCCATTCTCAAGTAATCTCTGTATATATTGCCTTCTTGTCTACGACGCACTTGGCTCATCCATCACAGTCCCTGAGTCTGTGACCACTGCCACAATTCCCCAGGCGGTTCCCCCCGTCTCTCGTAGATGACCGGTCTTGTCCGGACAACGGGACCTCATGTCATGGTGAGGGCAAATCACTCGACACTCCCAAGCTTTCATAGCCATAGCCGCGTGGGTAGAACCGCCTGGACACATTGAGATCGAGCCGCTTGGCATCATACCGTGACACCGTGCCTCAGTCGTGGTACAGTCAGTGGTCATTAACTGGTACAGCCTATCTCGTCCGCGTGGAGCCGCTACAGCACCAGGAACAAGGAAGCACGCATGCTCAGCAGCTCACACACACACACACACACACCGTGACTGACACACACACACACACACACACACACACACACACACACACCGTGACTTACACACACACACACACACACACACATTGCACACACCCCCCCCTCCGCCCCAACACACACACACACACACACACACACACACACACATCCCCCCCCCCCCCCGTCCAACACACACACACACACACACACACACACACACACACACACACACACACATCCCCCACCCCCCTCAGTCGTCCAACACACACACACACACACACACACACACACACACACACACCCGCAACACACACACACACACACACACACACACACACATGATACGCGCACAAGCGCCCCCCCCCCCCCCCCCAACACGCACACACATAGGTCATATAATTTTATACGAAGGCTTAATAGCTGAGGTTGCTTCTGCTAACTGTATACCAAGGGAGGTAGCTACCAAAAGCTTGCGAAGCTTTCTGTTCGCAATTGCATCCCTTGTATCAATACACGGGCTGTCGCAGTCTGTGTAGATAGGCTGCACCGTATGAGAATGAGCGCATACTCGTACTTGCAGCTGCAGCCCGAGCAGGTCTGCCGCACAGTCTAGTCTGCACCATGTCAAAACGCTGACAAAGAGCCGGCGACGCCCACCAGATGAAAATACGTGTAATAATAAAAATAATAATAATAATAATGATGACTGATGATACTAATAACTATAATAATAATGATAATAGTAATGTACGGGTTGTAGGCGCTTTTTTTAAATTGCTTGACTCAAAGCGCCGCGATACGAACCCATCACGCACACTCAAATGAATCACGCACATTCTCTTAAACATAGGGCAAAAACACATTACAGTCACGTGGGGCAGCGAAGGGTCAGTTCAGATATTTAAGTTTCGGAATTTGGAACTGCATTTATTTGGAATTTTTGACGATCGGCCCGAATGAACGGTGCCACATAACCGAGAGAAAAATTCTTTGACCAGAGTGAGACTCGAAACTGAACTGTCTCACTGATGGCAGAGTCTTAACCACGAGACCACCGACCTCTTCATGTAGTACTTTGCTACACTTGAACATCGGTACTTGCGAAGCGATTCATCCCTCTGCCCCCCCCCCCCCACACCCACCCACCCACACACACACACACACACACACACACCTCCTCCGTGTCCGGCCCCCGATGCCATCAAAACAGACACCCCACTGACCCCAACCTCGCCTCCCACAGACCAACCCGGTGTGACTCCATGCGAGATGTCCTCCCCCAGTATGATATATCCCGGGGCACCTCCCGCTTTAAAGCTAAATGTACTCCTTTAGTCTAAGCCACATGCAAACTAACGATTAAAAAAATGTTTCCAGCGTGAGAGTAAATCTGGCGTGTGAGAGTGGAGTATGTCTGGCTTAGAGGGAGTGCATCTAGCTTATGCGGGAATTAAGTCAGTGCCCCGAAGTATGAAAGGGCTGGGGCCGAAGTGCATATCGTGCGGCAAGTGCGCAAGAAACCCTTAGCTTTGCCCACCGCCACCGCCACCCCCAATCACCCCCCCCCCCACACACACACACACACACACCTGCCCCCGCCCCCACCACCACCACCACCCCCTCACTCGACCCTGCTTTCCTCGACGCGGGGTACCTTGTCACCCTAACTGGTAGACCTGTTTGAGGGTGCCGCGCACTGATGGCTGCCGTGATATCTCGGTACGTACCTGTTAGAAGCCATGACTGAGCGTACTGACCAGCGCATCGTTCAGCATTACGGAATAACAGGAATGACTTCAATGAACCGTATTTGTATATCATAGTTTCAGTGCCGTGGAAAGGGAAATTCAGGCTTTGGGGCCGGGGGGGGGGGGGGGTGTCGTCGCTATGATATAATGCCACCCATTTTGATCTCCTTTAATCTGCATGCATCTTGATGGTGTGTTGCTAGACACCAGCCTAGAGAGCTAGGAGCTAGGAGCGATCTGTAAAATTAGGGTCTTTAAGTCGGTTGTCGCCAAAAGTATGTGTACAGGACAGTGACCGGGAGACTGGTACGGTCAGTGTTATCAAAGGGACACAGCAGAAGTAGGGTGCAATGTTCTTTTACTTTCTTGTGCTTCACTAGAAACTTTCGCTCTGTAAGGGAGACACCTTTTCTCCCTGTTTTGGGTCTGTTCTTGTGGTTGTTGTTGTTGTTGTTTGGATGGTTGGTTTTGTTGTTTTCATTTCTTTTCTTTTGGTTTGGTTTGGTTTGTTTTTTTGGAGTTGTTTTTGTTCAGGTTTGTTGTGTGTGTGTGTGTGTGTGTGTGTGTGTGTGTGTGTGTGTGTGTGTGTGTGTGTGTGTGTGTGTGTGTGTTTGGTTTTTTTGTGTGTTGTTGGAGTTTTGTTTGTTTGTTTGTTTGTTTGTTTTGGGGGGATTGTACATACATACATACATACATACATACATACATACATACATACCTACATACCTACATACATACCAACAAACACAAATTACGTACATACAGACTTTATGGGATGTATGCATTTGTTTATTTGCTTATTTCCGGAGGAAGACAATTTTCCTTCTTTAGGAGTTTTTGCTGTTGTTGTTTTCGAACAGCAGATAAAGAAGTTTGCCCTGGGTGCGGGCTTTCATTGTTTTGTGTGTGTGTGTGTGTGTGTGTGTGTGTGTGTGTGTGTGTGTGTGTGTGTGTGTGTGTGTGTGTTTTCCACATGCTATGTGTAGGTCAGAATTACATTTAAAAATACCTTCTTTTATCATCCATAGCGGCCTCATTTTCTTTGATCTCTCCTGTGGAATAAGTGTCCGTATTGTACTAGTACTGGAGAAATCATATGACACAGAGCACGACATCACATGACAATCAGGCATGGTTCCCTGCCAAAAGCTTCTTTCTTTCAGACGGAAAGAACAGAGATACAGCCTTTTCGGGGAAAGAGAAAAAAAAACACACATCGTCATCGTCATCGACGAGTATTTTGATCCAAGACGCAATCAACCCTTCGCTAAAGCTCAGGGTTGATTTGCGTCTTGGATCAAAATACTCGTCGGCATCCCACAGCTTGATGGGGAATAACTGGTAAGTCAGCAGAATTGTGTTAAGTGGGCTGTCAGAGGTAGAATGCCCAAGTGGTGTGTTTGTGTAAGATAAGTGTGTAATGGGATCACACACCTCAAGTAACCCTGAACTGGCTGTGCCCACATACCCTGGCTCGGTGTCCTTAAAGGTCAATTTGCATGTCCTATAGGTTATCTTCACATGCAAAGCCGCCCAAGGTCATGCAAGCAAGGCTGATATCGGTTAAGTTGGCCTATAGTGTTCGGTAACACACAGTTCAACCACAGCATAAGGACATGTCCTTGATGCTGGTACCTCATGTCTGAATGAGCTAGTTGGCTGTAAACTGTTTGCAAATTTAATCATCATCATCATCATCATCATCATCATAAATGTATATTTCCACTAAACGTTGAACACACAATGCAAATTTGTCCTGGGCACACAGCAACAACAAAGAACCCGCAAATAGCTGAACTCACAGACTGGACTGACATGTGCATGCAAACGACACTATGATAAATACTCTCTCTCTCTCTCTCTCTCTCTCTCTCTCTCTCTCTCTCTCTCACCATCTGTTACGTGCACAGGCACTTGAAACCTCAACATAAATGCTGAATGTTTTGCTGATCAGCAAATGCATGCATTTCGCTTGTGCTAGACAAAATAATACCAGTGCTGCTTGTATATATGTACACAGTTTGTGACGCTCACCAGTAAGATAGTTAGTCCTGTTACATTGATGTCCTTATAATCTCCGCGTGACAGAGACTTGACAAGTTAACTCTTTGACGACGGAGCACAATTTCTGACACACGATTTAATCTTTAGGCTCACTGACCAATGAAGTGGTTCAGACGGTAGGCTCTAAGTTGTGCTGAACCCCAACGGTGTCTAGATTGTTGAAGTTTTGCCGTAGAGGTAGGTATACAGGTCTGTACTGAATGTAGACAGAGTGTGTTCAGTCTGTGACTCATCAGCACGTACTGTCAGTTGTGTCGTTGCCGCACCTGGTATAAGTAATTGTATTTTGCATTTGTGTTTATACAGCCTAAGCTAACGTAGCCGGGATAGCCGAATGGTAGAGCGTTGGCCTCTCAATGCTCGGGTCGTGTCGGAGTTCGAATCGTGGATGGGGCCAAATAATTATTATTTGTGCTGGCCTTTTTTTCGTTTCCCCGTCTGTGATGTCACCCTTACGTGGCGGAAAAGGACGTTAAACTCCCAAACACCCACCCACCCACTCTGTGACATAGACGTTTAACTCCACTTTACCAAGCACCTTAAAGTCTCTATGTTCATGACAAGGTTTGAGGTGGAAAAGTGTCGCTTACAAAGCTCTGATGCTGTTTGCTAAATGAATAGATGTTCCTTTTGGCCACTGAGAGCATTTTCGTGACCTTGCGGCTTTTGATAGTAGAGAAAGATGATTTTCTTCGGCCTAACTCTTCCATACCTGTGCTACACGTCGATCGGCAAAGTGGCTGAAAATAGCAACCAATCAGCGCTGTCTGGTTAGTCTTCAGTACGCAAACAAATACTGTCGTCTGCTCAGTACGCGGCACGCTTCTGCGTAGGTAGAGCAACACACACGCCGGCCCGAGTCATTACAGTGGTTTCAGGCGCTAAATCGTGTTCCAAGTGACTGATTCTGATGCACGGATTAAGCGCGTTCGATGAAAGGTTTTCCACAGCGTTGTTGTTCGCCTGACAAACGTATTCGGAGACTTTAAATTGATGTTGCCTTGGTGTGTCGGTAGGATTCCCAACCTGTAGTTTCCCCCAAAATGAAGTGGATATCCGTGTAACTAGCATTACTTTTGCTGACAGTGTGTATAAAACTGGAGGGGACATCGCGAGTACCAGTACAAACGGGGGCCTCTCAGTGTTGGACAGCTAGTGGCGAATCTCCAAAGCTTTAGATAACGGAAACTCGACATCTCTAGGTGGTGCTTGAAAAAAAATCAAAAAAAGGACAGTACAGCACAGCCGCTTTGTCGTAAGGTACGGTCTTTTTCTTACAGCAGTTTAGGTTACTTTGTGTATGGTTATTGTAAAATGCACTCACGCAATACAGTCTGTTGCCTGTACTGTCACTGCTATACTTTCGAAGTAGTCATCATTCATGTTGCGGAGCTGAGTGACCGGTCAGCAACGTAACTTTCGTGAATTTCAAAGATTGCCATTCGAAATCGATTGTGCGGTCACAACTTTCTTGCAGTAGCCGATGTGACTTTGTCTGTGGTTATTGTAAAACGCACTTTTTATGCGATGCTACAGTCGAAGTTGTCATCTTACTGCAGAATTGACTTGGACTTTGTGTGTGTGTGTGTGTGTGTGTGTGTGTGTGTGTGTGTGTGTGTGTGTGTGTGTGTGTGTGTGTGTGTGTGTTTGCACTCACTCTATTGTAATGCTGGGTGTCGCTGTGGCGGGGAAAACACAAAACCCAGTACATCGATGAAATTCCTGCTTTCCCCGTCTCCAAAAAGAAAAATTCGGAAAAAAAAAAACAGTAACGACACACTACAAAGGAGCGCCGGCATTGCGTCAATCAAAAATGACGGCAGCAGGCCACTGAATGGATACAACATATTGGGCTGGTGACCATCTTGTTTGGGATGGTGTTGGGGACATTTGTTGCGCCCATTTTTTAAAAATATGTTTCTTTCACAGTTTGCGCGAAAGAGATCCACTGCTAGAGCCATGTCTTCACCTAAGGTCGACGTGGCCATCAAGAACTGCTGTGGCAGCGTGGGAGAGGGGCCTCACTGGGATGACGCCACCAAGTCGCTGTTGTACGTCGACATCAAGTACATGGACGTCCATCGGTGGAACTCTGTGACGGGTCAAGACAGCAAGGTTCACCTCAGTATGTACATGAAAAGAAAGGATGTTCAACTCTCGTGTTAAAGGATCCACCACCCCCGGGAAGGGTGGTGGGAAAGAGACAGGAAGATTTTAACTCCTTTTTCACCAGAAGGGTCTCTGACAAACTGACTGGTATACTTGGGGATGAGACTCACCCGTTGTATAATCAGCTCGAGGCTAGCAAGACGGACAGTGGCAGGCTTAGAATACCTCCAATAAAAACCGAAAGATACAGAAAATCTTTTTTGCCAAGAGCCATTCGTGCCTTTAACATCCGATTTGATAGATGCGACTACTAAGTGTGTGTGTGTGTGTGTGTGTGTGTGTGTGTGTGTGTGTGTGTGTGTGTGTGTGTGTGTGTGTGCAGAATTTTTTTAAAATGAATTTTAATGTATTGTATTGTATTGCCTTATGTGTGGCTTACAACTGTGATCTTTGCTCTCTCTCTCCCTCCCTCTCTCTCTCTCTCTCTCTCTCTCTCTCTCTCTCTGTGTGTGTGTGTGTGTGTGTGTGTGTGTGTGTGTGTGTGTGTGTGTGTGTGTGTGTGTGTGTGTGTGTGCAGAATTTTTATGAATTTTAATATATTGTATTGTATCGTATTGTATTGTCGCTGTGTCTGAGCGCACATGAAATTTCCCCATGAGGGATTAATTACCTTATCTTATCTAAGATGACAAGTCCTTACATAGAGAGACTTTTGTTTGGAACAGTTGTGCTTGTCTTCTTCCAGAACAGCCCAGCGCGATATGTGAGCATAAAATCGTAACAAATTAGGACTTCAAAAGTTGATGTTAAAATGCACTGTCACCCATCCATCTGGCACAGCACCTATGTTAGTACACATTGTCACAGTTATTATTATTATTATTTCTATTTTCAGAGGACACGGTGAGCCTAGTGGTGCCACGCCGTGCTGGTGGTTACGTCGTGGGACTCGGGCGGCGGTTGTCGTTGTTGGAGTGGGAAACTGGCACAGCCACCACCATCGTAGAAGTGGAGCAGAACACGGGCAACCGCTTCAACGACGGCAAGTGTGACGCTCGCGGGCGCCTTTGGGCAGGTACTGAATTAGTTCGTATACTACAAAATCAATAGCCTAGAGTTTGTACCACACTATTGGGAGGGTGGGTGGGTGTTTCGGCGTTTAACGTCCTTTTCCACCACGTATGGGTGATATCAAAGACGGGACAACGAGAAAAAGGCCAGCACAAATATTTGGCCCCAGCCGAGATTGGAACTCACGACCCGAGCATTGAGAGTCTAACGCTCTACCATTCGGCTTTCCCGGCTCCCCGCACACTATTCGGAAAACACAGTTGGAAATCGTCTGTCCGTGCAGCAGGGAGCAACAAAGCAAAACTGAGACGAAGAAGAAGCTGAAAAGGGATATTTTCACATCTTAATGTTGAAAAGTTGTTAACGCGCGGGTAGACGAATGCGGCTAGATTTACGATCTTGCAGTGACAATTTGTACCAGCAGCCATCAGTAAACGGTACAGTTCCCTTTCGTTGTCTCGGATTTCCCACACCTATAATTTAAGTCTTTGCTGGGACCTGTCGGGCGACACAGAACAAGTCCAGTTACCCTCGTTCGGGATTTCTAACGGTTGCAGTGTCACATTTTTTATTCCAACCTAACCCAGTCAGATGAGTCAGATGAATTACATAATTTTTTATTTGACATGTGACAAAATGTAAACAGTAAACGTGAGCATACATTGAGTGTATGCAGCGATGTATACATGCTGCTGTGACATGCAATGTGTTTAGTTGGAGATGGCGAAGGGTATCATTTTATCACACACACACACACACACACACACACACACACACACACACACACACACACACACACACACACACACACACACACACACACACACACAGAGAGAGAGAGAGAGAGAGAGAGAGAGAGAGAGAGAGAGAGAGAGAATGGGTGGATGTTTAGGGGTTTAACGTCCTTTTCCACCACATAGGGTGATATCAAAGACGGGGCAACGATGTAAAAGCAAGCACAAATATTTGGCCCCAGCCGGGATCGAACTCACGACCCGAGCATTAGAAGTCCAACGCTCTACCATTCGACCACCCCGACTCCCCGACAGAGAGACAGAGAGAGAGAGAGACAGAAAGAGAGAGAGAGAGAGGGGGGGGGGATAGATCACCATCCCAGGAAATGCAGTCGGTTTATAACCCAGCCCTATTGGTCGGGATCGGGTGCGGCCTCGACGTGTGGCCAAAGGACACAATTGCACGATGTCTCAAAATGCCTATATGTTTCCTGTTAGCATCATAGTTACCCCTATAAACGCTTCCATGCACAGACCATTCAAGGGCACGCACCTGACAAGAGTTTAAAAAAAAAAAAAAAAAAACATTGAATGTCTCCTTTCCGCTCAGGCCTCACTGGAGTAATGCATGTCTACTTCCTGTTTAGGCCAGAGAGCCAGTTCACACAAATCCGCTTGCGTCACGTGTGCGCGACTTCTGTGCAAAAGCCCCAGCATCACTGGCAGCTTTTCTCTTGTTGCGGCCGCCTGGCATGCACTTTGACCTACATAACACAAAAATCACGAAAATCGTGCATTTTCGTGACAACAAAAATCATTACAAACTAGCACACTCGCCAAACAGGGTATCTCAAATAAACACCAGACATGACCCCACGGTCAGTTTGTGTCCTTGCAGCCGCGAATTAGTCTTTGTGGCTTGCGCGGCTTTAAGCCCTAAAAACTCACTCACTCACTTGTGTCCTTGCGCTTGTGTAAGTCAGAGAGTCAATGGTTGTAGATGAGCTCTGTATAAACCATACGCACGAAACTTTGGTAATGAATTATAGGACTTTTGTGATTGATGCATCTGCTTTAAATGAGAACGGAAGTGCATCGCTTTAACAATATATTGCTTACCCGTTGCCTGATGCGTCGATCTTCCCTCCCTATTCTCTGCTTAGGTACCATGGGCTTCGAGATGGGAGTGGGTAGGTTTGAACCTGAGGCAGGGTCGCTGTACTCGCTGGACGCTAGCAGAGACATCAAACGCCACGCGTCAAAGTTCCACATCTCAAACGGCCTGGCGTGGTCCAATGACAACCGGACTATGTTCTTCATCGATTCCGTTCCCAGAAAGGTTTACGCCTACGACTTTGACCTGGACAAAGGAGAGATTAGTGAGTTGTGTTTTAATTCTTTCAGTTCACTGTTGTACGCTCTAAATGCAGTCTAAAACTTTATCTTAACATTTGCAGTAGTATAGTGTCTCCCCCCCTCCCCCCCCCACCCCAATCAGTGTACCTTTTAGAAATATTCAAATAATTATGCTATCTAACTTTTCGGCAGGTAAACAGCGTGTTGTGGTAGATTTTGACAACAGCCAAACCGGAATCCCCGTTGGCTTTCCCGATGGAATGACCATTGATCAGGAGGGCAAGCTGTGGGTCGCTGTCTACAATGCTGGTGGTGTCTTCAAGTTTGATCCAGAAACAGGTACGGGTGTCGTAAGCTGACAATCTGGAAGGAGTAAGGGGGCGAGGGGCGGGGGGGGGGGATATCCCTATTATAGTCATGGTCTCCTCTCTCCCAGGATGTGTCTTCCACGAACACTCATGGGTTAGCCCGAACTATCCCTATTATAGCAAATGGGACAAGAAGAAAAAAAGCACAGGGCCAAGTTTGTCAAATTTTCTTAAATAGTGTACTGTCTATGAAGGGACCTACAGTTTATTCCGGTTCCGCTATTAAAAATCTGATGAATATTTGTCACGGCTGATGCAGACTTCTCTAATGTATTTTCCTGTAGAGTACAGATTTTTACTCGTCTAGTTACTTATCATTACTCTGCATACTTATATTGCAGTTGTTGTTCCATATTAATTTTCACCCCTGTTTTTTCAGTGTTTTAATTTTTTCTTCGGTCCCCCCCCCCTTTTTCGGCTTTTTCACCCTCGAAGCTCCAGTGTTTTGTTCAGGATTCTGGTGTTTGGTGTGTTTCAGGCAAAAATCTACAAAAGGTTGACATCCCAGCCAAGCAGACGACTTCGGTATGCTGGGGCGGGAAAAACCTGGACGAACTCTACGTGACGTGCGCAAGAGTTGACATGAGTGAAGAAGAAATTCAAAGAACACAGCCATTGGCCGGTTCCATTTTCAAGGTCACTGGACTTGGAGCCAAAGGTCGCTCAGCATATATGTACGAGGGGTAGTCTACAGAGAACATGTACCGTAAACGGTCGCTCAGTATATGTGTACTAGTGGTAATCTTCAGAGAACGTGTGCCATGAGAGGTCGCTCAGCATATATGTACGAGGGGTAGTCTACAGAGAACATGTACCGTAAACCGTCCTCATTTTAACAGCTTTTCGTCTGCTCTGTCTCTTTTTCGTTCTTTTACACTTTACATCAGTCAGCTTTACTAATGCATGTCAATGTAGAAGCTTTATACTTGTATACTTGAAGTTAACCATGTTCATACCTTTACATTTAATTTTCAGTTGTGTTGAAACAGCCGTTCAGGCTGTTGTTGCTGTTGTTTCTTTGTATGTTTATTTTTGTTTTGTTTTGTTAGGTTGTTTGTTTGGGTTTTTTTGTTGTTGTTTGTTTGTTTGTTTGTTTGTTTGTTTGTTTGTTTTGGGGGGCGGGTTTTTTTTTTTTTGTTTTTTGCTTCATTTTGGGTTTTGTGTTTTATTAATTGCAACAAGTAATTTGTGTCTAATATGTGACCCGTTCTCACAGAAGGGACCATAAGTCGAAAATTATCAATTTAGAGATATGTATATCACTACAATCTACCGGATATGCAGTTTAATTCAATATAAGAATGAAAGCTGTACTACTAAAATTGACAGAGATATCAGCAGTTGAAGCTGGCTACTCACAAGGCGGCCATACTGACCCCCGGCACTCTTTCCGTCTGTAGCGGCGTTCGGCCTAGCGCGACTTATACACATATGGTCGTCTCGAGTAAACCCTCTTGTGCATTGACTGCCTTCTTTTGTTTCGATGAAGCGCAGTCATTAAGTTGTGCTAACATCCTAGACCACGTCGTTGTTGCAATCAACACCAACCTGCCACTGTGTGTAATGGTCAAAAAATCCTTTCTAATTCACCACTCGTTTGAATGATGCATTACTTTTTCTACTTTCTCTACTTTTATACTTTCTCTTTTTCCATATATTTACTGTTTACCCAGCACGTATGTTGCTATGCATACATGATTATGCTGAAGATTGTTTTTAAAAAAATGTTTTTCTTTGGTTAAGCAGATTGACTTTATTGTCTCTAAGAGAGAAATCTGCTTTGCGGTCAAACGAACTACTTGTTAAAAAATAAATCAATAAATAACATATCAGAATGGAGATTTTTGTCATCTCATTTGTACAGCTTGTCAACAATCACACATGCAGTGTTTGTTAAAACTTGGCAGAATATACATGTACATTTGTGGAGGTACCTAAGTGGTCGTATCGCAGTTATCTTCATGATTGTATTACCATCGTCTATCACAGTAAGTATCTAATCGAAAATAGAACAACTAAAAGGAGTTCAAAGGCTGCCTGGATACCACGGGTATCACTCGTGGATCACACCCAGTTATCAGGGCAGCAAATTGTTTCCCTTGGGTGTAGTTAGCAGAATGAGTAGCAGTTGATCACTAACATCTTCTGAGTATCAGTTTTGTAAACTATGAAAACATTGCAATCCCATGTCTTTGGCCTACTGTTCAGTAATAAAGTCAACTTTCAACACATGCTCGAAAAGTCGCAAAACAAAGTCAAACACACCGCCGCAAAGGTAAATGTTCCAACGTGTAATTTTGACAGTTTGCTTTAAAGGCGCAATTTCTACCTTCCCCCGTAGTGTAGTGGTTAGCATGGACCGGGAGACCTGGGTTCGAGTCCCAGCCGAGGTAAGCGGGATTTTTCCTACCTAGATCGGCTTCTACCCAGAGCGGGTGTGCTATGGGCCCAATGGGGAGGCTGTTGCCACACAGCCGAGCTTCACCCACTTCACGGGTGCGACTTTGGGGGGTGCTTCCCTTGGTATGACACGTCTTATGATGTGGATGATTACACGGCTGTACCGCATGTGCCGTAGTTCCCGGGCCTGGTTAATGCCGGGATATTTATGACAGAAAGCGTGGAATGCGGCCCTGTCCCGCAGTCCCAAACCACATGGACCTCCATACCATCATCTTACCATCATGCTCATCTCCATCACCATGCATAATAAAAATTGCCCCAGCATTCGAGCCCTCCGTGGATTCCACCCATGACCTGGGAGCACATTGCTATCGCTACCGACTACCGTTGTAAGGGAGATCTGTGCGTCTTGGACCTGTCGAAAGATATGCCTTTCAGTTGTTTAATCCATGCTGTTCTACATTTGCTAGATAAACAAACTGCACCGCACTTTAGGTCGCGCGCTGACATTTCTATTTGTGGAACTGAAGGCATCGCGATGATCAGCAGTTCATTATCAGCAAGGGTGTATGTGTGTGTGTGTGGGGGGGGGGGGTGTTTGGGGGTTTAACGTCCTTTTCCACCACATAGGGGTGATATCAAAGACGGGGCAACGATGAAAAAGCCAGCACAATTATTTGGCCCCAACCGGGATGCGAACTCACGACCCGAGCATTAGAAGTCGAACGCTCTACCGTTTGGCCACCCCGGCTCCCCTTATTATCGGCAAACCAAAGGCGCACTTGGAAAGTGGTTTATTCAGCCTGTGACCATTGATATAGCCTGTTAAGGTATTCTGTTGAATAATCAGCTGTGACACCATATAATTTGACCGAATACCGACGAGTATTTGCTCATGGGCGGAGCAAATTCGCGTCGGTATTCAACCAAGTTATGTGGTGTAATGGCTTTACCATCTTGTTTTTTCTCTCATGTACGTTGCATTGTTGAGCGCTTACCCGACTTAAAGCTGAAATCTACTTGCTATTTATGTAAAATCTGAAACTGAGCAGCGCTTGGAGTGGTCAGGAGATCACTACGCGACAGAAATAAAGTGCGCATTCTTATCCTAGCAACACAGTGTCACTGAGTTCACTCAAAGCCAAACAAAAGCGAAAGTGATAAAATTTGACTGAAGACGCAAACAAACCTGGTAACACTTTGGAGGAAACAGCTAAAACCGCTAATATATGGTAATTATTGTTATTCTTATACATATTTATTATCCCGTTGCTGAGAAGTTCAGGTTGCCGGCACGCATGTCAGCGAATTTGTGTAAAACTTGTCTTCAGTCAGCCGGCATCCGTACATTGAAAATATGGCTTATTTTGCGTTGGTTGTTGTGCACTAACTGAATAGCAGTGCGAACGAGGAAAACTCAGTACCGGCCCCCGTAGTGTAGTGGTTAGCACTTCGGACTATATGCCGGGAGACCCGGGTTCGAATCCCAGTCGAGGCAAGCGGGATTTTTCCTACCTAGGTCGGCTCCTACCCAGAGCGGGTGTGCTATGGGCCCGATGGGAAGGCTGTTGCCACACAGCCGAGTTTCACCCACTCCACGGGTGCGACTTTGGGGGTGCTTCCCTTAGTATGACACGTCTTATGATGTGGATGATTACACGGCCGGCACCGCAGGTGCCGTACTTCCCGGGCCTGGTTAATGCCGGGATATTTATGACAGGAAGCGTGGAATGCGGCCCTGTCCCGCAGTCCCAAACCACATGGACCTCCATAGCACCATCTTACTATCATCCTCATCTCCATCATCATGCATAATAAAAATTGTCCCGGCTTCCGAGTCCTCCGTGGGTTCCACCCATTACCAGGGAGGAACACCACTGGAGTTGGCAAAAGAGTTGGGGCAGCAAAAAAAAAAAAAAAAAAAACTCCGTTAAACGACCTCTGCCAGTTTCCCTTGTCCAACGGCTTTGCGAACAAAGCGGGTCTGTACCAGGCTGGGTATGGCTGTAGCACGCACTTTCAGAAATCCGAAGTCATTTTTTATACTTTATTAAGATATTCACCCAGTCACCAGTGGCGTGATTCATTTCGTTCATGGCTACAAGTGCACTTGTTCGTGTCTTCGTCCTTGAAAGTGGTACATTTTTCGTACGGCAAGCGGAGGCAGCCATAACTCCCGACATATTAAGCGTACCATATGTTTTGTACGCGTACTAAGTCGACCAATCCCGAGGCTCCATTCCTACCACGTGACAACCGGTGGCCAAAAGCATGTCTAAGCCCAGAAGTAGTACACGCACTGTTTGTCACGTGGTAGGAATAGAGCCTTTGGATTGGTCGACTTAGTACACGTACTATTTCGAAATAGGCATTAAGTCGGGAGTTACGGCTGCTTCCGCTTGCCATAGTTTAGAGATATGGATGGCTGGGTGGGTGTTTGGGAGGGGGGGGGGGGGTTAACGTCCTTTTCCACCGCGAAAGGGTGATATCAAAGACGGGGAAACGATGAAAAAACCAGCACAAATATTTGGCTCCAGCGGCCGGGATACGAACACACGACCCGAGCATTAGAAGTCCAACGCTCTACCATTCGGCCAACCCGGCTCCCCCTTAGAGATATGGACTCTATAAACTATGTCATTGACATAGTTACACCCAAATGCCAGGGTGACAAAAGGTAGTGTAGGCCAGTTACTCCCATTTTGTCACAGTCAGCCAAGTCCTTTTTTTTTTTTTTTAATCATTATTTGCCCCTGACCTCGGCAGATAAGGAATGTAATCGTTAGTCAGCAAGTCTTCGCGGCTCTTCTCCTGGGCCCGCATGTAAAAGTCGAGGTTAGGGATTTTAGCCCCCGGATAGAGTCTAACCTCGAACTAAACTAGCTCTAGGGTTAAATTTACTGTTGTTTTTTGTTTGACCAGGAAGCGCGTCCATTCCACCATGGTGCCTAAACCGTTACAGAAGGAAAGGAAACGGTAATGACTGCGAAGTGGTTACAAGTTAAGCAAATAAAAACGACATAAAAGGGACAGAAACCACTTAACTTGAAAATTTATCAGTTATGTCCCATTTGTTTGTGTCCTGAGGAAGGCGAAAGCCGAAACGTTGACCCGTTACAGAAGGATTTTTTCCTTTCTTTCGTCCTAGTCTGGGTTAGGCCCGTAGGCCCGTAGCCGTGGGTTAAATTAACCTCAAGTTCTACATACGGGCCCTGGCTTCCCATGTCAAATTAAATGTTCACATGTTCCAAGTTGACCAGGCTTCACAAAGGCCCACTTATGCTTGGGAACAAGTACGCTTGTGAGTACACCTTTAAGCTTTACACCTTTTCATAGTCTTCAGTAATGAGAAGTATAGCCACTGCAGGCTGTACGGGCAACAATGCAAATTCTTTTACTGCGCGGCAACCCGCAAGACTCCACGTGGGCGAAACACAATGGACGGGAGTTTTTCCGGTGCCATGCCGCTCTAAATCACTGCACCGTCAATCAGCGGGTTCCCATGCCATAGCACCGCGTTTTTCCGAATTCCAAACGCCATAGCAACGGAAAAACGCTATGGGTTTTCAGTTGTCGGTTAGAACGATTGAAAGTGGCCTTTTACCAATCAGAACCCGACTTGTACTAATGCATTTCTGCAATCTAAAGATGTGTGTATGCTCGTGTTTGAAGGGGGAGCCGGGGTGGTCGAATGGTAGAGTGTTGGACTTCTAATGCTCGGGTCGTGACTGAGTTCCATCCCGGCTGGGGCCAAATATTTGTGCTGGCTTTTTCATCGTTTCCCCGTCTTTGATATCACCCTAAGTGGTGAAAAAGGACGTTAAACCCCCAAATACCCACCCCACCCCACTTAAGATAACGGATTTATATGACAGCAATCGTCGTCGAAACTTTTGAAGAAACACCCCGCGATAAATATATGTCGTGGTCTCTCAGGTCGTTCTTTGTGATGTGTACTTCACAGAGATCAAAACTGAGTGATGTCTCGTAGCGTTGGTGGTGTATCGATACAAAATTCAAGCCAGTTTATTCAAAACCTTTGCCGGGGGCATGTGAAAGCAAATGAACACACACACACACACACACACACACACACACACACTGGCACACACGCACACACACACACACACACACACACACACACACACACACTGGCACACACGCACACACACACACACACACACACACACACACTCACACACACACACACACACACACACACACACACACACACACACACACACACACCGAAACAAACCAACCAAAACTTTTGAAACTTTTGACGCGGCATAGCAACGGAAACAGGTCGTCCGTTTTGATTACCTTCCGTGCTAGATAAGTTCTCGAAATTCTTGCTTCGCGTTTCAGTTTTTTATTTTGTTCGTTCGTTTGTTTGTTTGTTTGTTTTAGGAGGAGTTCTGTTTTTGTGCTGTTGTCATTTTACTAACTACCTGTACTACGTGTTCATCTCAGTTTTGACAGTTAGGAAATTCTCACAGAGCAAACCGACATGTCGTCCCCAAAGGTGGAGGTAGTGCTCAAGAATTCTTGCGGACTCCTAGGAGAGGGGCCTCACTGGGACGACGCTACACAGTCGCTACTGTACGTCGACATCAAGTTGATGGACGTTCACCGCTGGAACTCCCTGACTGGCGAGGACAGCAAAGTTCATCTTAGTGAGCACATGATTATTAGTATTACTATTAGTATTATTATCATTTGTTGTTGTTGTTGT
The DNA here is from genome assembly GCA_018292915.2 of Batillaria attramentaria. Lineage (NCBI taxonomy): Eukaryota > Metazoa > Mollusca > Gastropoda > Batillariidae > Batillaria > Batillaria attramentaria. The sequence goes on from JACVVK020000002.1 coordinate 4,798,647, forward strand.
TGCTACTGCTGCTGTTCTTGTGTGGTAGGTTGGTTGGTTGGCTAGCTTTGTCTTTTGTTTGGTTTTGTGTTGGTACGGTTTTTGGCTTTTTGTTTTGTTTGTTTGTTTTGCTGTTATTGTTGTTGTTGTTGGTGGTGGTGGTTGTTGTTGTTGTTGTTGTTGTTGTTTGTTGGTGTTGTTGCTGTTAGTTTGTTGGTGTTTTGTTTTGTTTCGGGGGAGGGGGGTGTTGGTGTTTTGTTTTGTTTTGTATATTCGTTTTTATCTGGGTGGGAGAGATAATAATCATTCGCGATGAAATAGTGATCTGAACATTAATTAATGTTGTCACCGAAGTAGGCCTTTTTTTTAACTGTCCATGCTGAAATGAAGATAAAATTTATGAGATTCTCTGTCTCGCACCATCAGAGGACTCAGTGGGTTTTGTGGTGCCCCGTCGTGCTGGTGGTTACGTCATCGGACTTGGACGGCGGTTGTCGTTGTTGGAGTGGGACACAGCTACCGCCACCACCATCGCCGAGGTGGATCAGGATCGGGGGACACGCTTGAATGACGGCAAATGCGACGCTCGGGGCCGCGTCTGGGCAGGTGAAGAACGATAATATGTATTTTCATTCGCGGGGTTCAGTTAATTTTTAATTCGGGTTAGAATGTGCGTGTGTGAAGAAAACTGGAAAAAAATTGAAACATGGAGTACTTTCTTACCACCTAAAGCATTATTTTGAAAAACGATGGGAGTAAGTGTTTAAGTAAGTCAAGCATTAAGGTATAATTACCAGTTCCCTGTATCTGTGTTAATGTAGGAACTATGGGCTACGAGAGAGGGGTAGATAACTACGAGATGGGAACAGCATCGCTTTACTCCCTTGACATTGACCGCTCTGTGACCAAGCACCTGTCTGGAATCAGCACCTCTAACGGCCTGGCCTGGTCAGGTGACAACAGGGTCATGTACTACATCGACTCACCAGACAGGAAAATCTACGCCTTTGACTATGATCTTGAGAAAGGGGAGATCAGTGAGTGGCTATGTTTTCACTCGAGCTGGCAGATTATTCTTACGTCCCTTTAGTCCCGCTCAGCTTAGCTAAGTAAGTCACTCTACCCCTGTGGCTTCGTGATCCCAACTGCCTCAGCTGTCTATAGCTGTATTGAAACTTTGACGGGTGCTCTTATAGAGTTGAGAATTCATCTCAGGCCTACGTAGTGCGTGTTTCGACAACAGAGAAGAAACACCCTGCGATAAATACAGGTCGTGTCCTTTCAGGTCGTTCTTTGTGATATGTGCTTCACAGAGATCAAAACTGAGTGATGTCTCGTAGCGTTAGTGGTGTATCGATACAAAATTCAAGCCAGTTTATTCAAAACCTTTGCCGGGGGCATGTGAAAGCAAATGAACACACACACACACACACACACACACACACACACACACACACACACACACACACACACACACACACACAACACGAAACAAACCAACCAAAACACGGAGAAAAACACGAAAACCAAACAAACAAACGACCAAACAAAAAACCAAAGACTACAAAACATAGACCACAATTTTTTTTAAAACATGAATACACAGACAAAAATTGTCAAGTATTTGCCGGTATACATTCACGTATGTATCCCCGTAAAGAATGTGAGAACACTAAAGTAGATTTACTATTGTCTTGCACTGTCCTGGCAGGTATTTCTTTTCCCCGTAAAGAACTTAAAAACTCGAAAGATCCATAACAGTACAAATGTAAGTATTCTTTTGCGCCGTTTTGGCAGGTAAGCAGCGAGTGGCAGTGGAGTACCCTGCTGACACAATGGACACGTACGGAGAGCCGGACGGAATGACTATTGACCTTGACGACAAACTCTGGGTCGCTTGCTGGAGAGCTGGAGCAGTGTACAAGTTCGACCCGGAGACAGGTCACTTGCCACGACTATGCTGTAGTGCGGCGATCTTAATAATAATAATAATAATAATAGAGTATTGTATAGGTGCTTTTCCCAATTTCATGAATCGGCTCAAAGACCAATAGACGAACACTTGTAGACCCTGAAATACGGCTTTTCAGAGAAAGGTTGTGAGAAATACAGGTTTTCATTTCAGTTCAAGATAGTATCTCTGGGCACGAATATGTCCAATACGCGCTCAACCTTATACAGGAACACTTGTAGACCCTGAAATACCGCTTTTCAGATTTACGTTGTGAGAAATACGTTTTCATTTCAGTTGAAGATAGTATCTCTGGCACGAATATGTCCATATACGCTCAACCCTATACACGAACGCTTGTAGACTCTGAAATACGGCTTTTCAGAGAAACGTTGCGAGAAATACAAGTGTTCATTTCAGTTCAGAATAGTATCTCTAGGCTCGAATATGTCCGTAGGCGCTTTACCCCTTGTCTCAGTAATCTCCCCAGTGTCCTCATTGTGAATGTTTTAATGTTTGATTGGACCACATGGTCCGTGCCGTGCCGTTTTAATAATAATAATAATAATAATAATAATAATAATAATAATCTGTCAGATAATAACAGTTTTAAGCGCTTAAGAAAAAGTGAACAGCAAGGAATACATGTACAAAAATTCACAAAGCCATTTGGTCAGGGCGCAACGACACACACACACACACACACACACACACACACACACACACACACACACACGATGCAAGTAAAAACCAGAACAGTCAAACGTTGTTATGGACAGAAAACAGGTTTTTCTTGAGAGTTTCAAGGGAGGGTGGTGCTAGGCGGAGTGAATGAGGGAGTGATTCCAGGCTGAAGGACCAGTACAGGAGAATGTCGAGAGCCAACGGTGGAAAGTCTAGTACGGTGGATCTTGAGGATAAGAGTGTCAGCTGAGGACCGGAGGGTTTTTAGGGTCCATCGGCGGGTGGGGTGGGTGGGTGTTTGGTGTTTAACGTCCTTTTCCACCACATACGGGTGATATCAAAGACGGGGCAACGATGAAAAAGCGCCATTGTGTCTCAATGTACGCTTTGATTTGTGTGCCGTTCATTATTTGCTATAGATATTTCATCCTCCGACTAGTGATATAGGCCAAAGTTTGCCCTGATCCCCTTGCGTCCACAGAAGCCTTTGCCGGTGAACAGTACACACACACTCCGTATTGTTACACAGGCCTTGCCCGGCAATGAATTAATTTTGGGTGGGCGGGGTGTCGTGATCAAACATCGATTCTTTTGTTTCAGGCAAAACTCTACAGAAGATTGACATTCCGGCCAAGCAGACGACATCTGTGTGTTGGGGCGGGAAAAACTTGGATGAGCTTTACGTCACGTGCGCGAGGTGTGGAATGACAGATGAATACGTCCGGGAGACGCAGCCGTTGGCTGGGTCTGTTTTCAAGGTCACTGGCCTCGGAGCCAAAGGCCGCCCAGCTTATATGTATGAGGGTTAAACGTGTTGAGTTATTGTGAAGGAAGTTACATGGTGACAGTTCGCGCATTTTTCATTAGAATGTTATGGAGGTTTTTGTGTGTAGACTGAAGGTAGTGTTTTCAAACGTTGTATGACTGTAAGGTCAAATTTGTAAGACGAATACATTCGGTCAGCGATGAAGAAAGCCACACAACTTGTTTATAATAATGATAATAATAATAATAATAAAGACTTATAATGCGCCTATACATGTAAATTGCACAGGCTCTAAGCGCCGTATATCATAAAAATAAAACAGGTATCATTGACAGTACACAGATAACATAAAGCACAACAATACACACGAACATGAGTGCCTGTTGCACACCTAAGGAACGGCAACAAAATACATATACCGCACAATAAACAGTTTGAGGACTCATTGATCTGTTTATGATTTAGCCATCAGGAACTGGTGTGACTTCGACGGCCAAACTTGATGCAATGGTGTGTACAAGCATTTGTCCATTTGTCACGAGAGAGCGAAATGTGTTTAGTCAGCAATGCATATCATCTGGCAGCTTTTTCTTCTTTTTTTTTTACAATAAAAAATGAGGTAAACCGTGTTGAATTTTGCCATTCTCTCTCTCTCTCTCTCTCTCTCTCTCTCTCTCTTGTAAAAATACGTCGCATACAGCGGCAAATACAGCAAATTATGGCCACACACACATACACACACACACACACACACACACACACACACACACACACATATATATATATATATATATATATATATATGGCAGCACGAACTCAGTGTTCTACCAGGTCAGCCGAGTATGTCCGCAACACAGTCAGCGGCTACTGCGCTTTTGGCGTCAGTCAGCTCAACACAAGCCTGTCTGTGAGTGTGACTTTATTTGGTGATGTTCACTGATGTGTCCTAGTGGTGTGATGACAGACTGTATTCGGTGATGTTCACTGATGTGTCCTAGTGGTGTGATGACGGGCTGTATTCGGTGATGTTCACTGATGTGTCCTAGTGGTGTGATGACGGGCTGTATTCGGTGATGTTCACTGATCTGATGTGTCCTAGTGGTGTGATGACGGGCTGTATTCGGTGATGTTCACTGATGTGTCCTAGTGGTGTGATGACGGGCTGTATTCGGTGATGTTCACTGATGTGTCCTAGTGGTGTGATGACGGGCTGTATTCGGTGATGTTCACTGATGTGTCCTAGTGGTGTGATGACGGGCTGTATTCGGTGATGTTCACTGATGTGTCCTAGTGGTGTGATGACGGGCTGTATTCGGTGATGTTCACTGATGTGTCCTAGTGGTGTGATGACGGGCTGTATTCGGTGATGTTCACTGATGTGTCCTAGTGGTGTGATGACGGGCTGTATTCGGTGATGTTCACTGATGTGTCCTAGTGGTGTGATGACGGGCTGTATTCGGTGATGTTCACTGATGTGTCCTAGTGGTGTGATGACGGGCTGTATTCGGTGATGTTCACTGATGTGTCCTAGTGGTGTGATGACGGGCTGTATTCGGTGATGTTCACTGATGTGTCCTAGTGGTGTGATGACGGGCTGTATTCGGTGATGTTCACTGATGTGTCCTAGTGGTGTGATGACGGGCTGTATTCGGTGATGTTCACTGATGTGTCCTAGTGGTGTGATGACGGGCTGTATTCGGTGATGTTCACTGATGTGTCCTAGTGGTGTGATGACGGGCTGTATTCGGTGATGTTCACTGATGTGTCCTAGTGGTGTGATGACGGGCTGTATTCGGTGATGTTCACTGATGTGTCCTAGTGGTGTGATGACGGGCTGTATTCGGTGATGTTCACTGATGTGTCCTAGTGGTGTGATGACGGGCTGTATTCGGTGATGTTCACTGATGTGTCCTAGTGGTGTGATGACGGGCTGTATTCGGTGATGTTCACTGATGTGTCCTAGTGGTGTGATGACGGGCTGTATTCGGTGATGTTCACTGATGTGTCCTAGTGGTGTGATGACGGGCTGTATTCGGTGATGTTCACTGATGTGTCCTAGTGGTGTGATGACGGGCTGTATTCGGTGATGTTCACTGATGTGTCCAAGTGGTGTGATGACAGACTGACACCACCAAAACAGCTAAAAATTTATCTGTGAGCCTAAAAATCTTTACAGCTGGGCCTTGGATGTTTAAGATAAAGGACGTGTTCTCTCTACGTCCTGCACAGTTCACCAAAACAACCACAGTACACACTGCATGACACCGAGCAAGAAAAGTTCAACACAACAGCCAAAGACAAAGAAAATGAAACCGTTACTGGATGTCCGCAGAGTTGGTTCAGCGCCATGTCTACACTGGCTGATGTCCTTGCTCTTGGACTTTGCCCGTAGGCTTTGAACACACTGGGCAGATTGTCTGTGCACGGGATTTGCAGCGCTTTGAACATGCTTGCTTTGTACATTTAAAATACTGTTTGATCTTGAAGTGTCCCGAGTAGAAACGCTTTGGAATGCTGTGGTAGGTCGGGAGCTGGTGGTAGGGACTGGACTGAAAGCGGGCACACCTTTGGTGTCGGTGCTGGTGCCGGTGCTGGTGCCGGTGCCGGTGCCGGTGCTGGTGCCGGTGCCGGTGCCGGTGCTGGTGCTGGTGCCGGTGCCGGTGTCCGTGCTGGTGCTGGTGCTGGTGTTGGTGTCCGTGCTGATGCTGGTGCCGGTGCCGGTGCCGGTGCTGGTGCTGGTGTCCGTGCCAGTGGCGGTGCTGGTGTCCGTGCTGGTGCCGGTGCTGGTGTCCGTGCTGGTGCTGGTGCTGGTGTTGGTGTCCGTGCTGATGCCGGTGCCGGTGCCGGTGCCGGTGCCGGTGCTGGTGTTGGTGTCCGTGCTGGTGCTGGTGCTGGTGTCCGTGCTGGTGTTGGTGTCCGTGCTGATGCTGGTGCTGGTGCTTGTGACGGTGCCGTACGCGGTAACCACAGGACTGAAACTGGACGCACGTTTGTTGGTGATGCCAGGACTGAGTTCTTTTGTAGTTATTGCAGACACGCTTCTATCCACATTAGTCACGGCCTTAAAGAGCACTCGTGGTGTGTTTATGACAGTCTCTCTGTTTACGGCTGTCGTAAGCCCTAGTCTCTGACAGTCGTCCCTCATCAAAACATCCTCCTTCTCTCTGTCAGTCGCGTATCTATCGTACATGCGTATCGAAACCTGGAGATGGTCAGCAAGTTGGATCCAGTCGCTTTTGTTAAAAGAGCGGATGCGGATGCCATTCTTTTTCAATTTCTTCAGTCCCTTCATACTCTGTTTGTGTTTGTGTGGGTGCGGGAGATTCTCTTCCGGGCAGTTTTCCAAACACCACGGCCTTCGGATTTTGTACAGGAACGCGAAAACGATTTCCATTGTCAATGTTATCCCTTTTTCTTCCATTTCACGCAAGAAGTTGACAAATCTGTCGCTGCAGTCGGAGCAAGGTGAGAAATTGATCATTATCTTTACGCTGAAGGACTTACAAGCCGCAGTTGTTGCGTCTTCTTGCGTACTGGCTATGTGCTTACGCAAGGCTTTGATTGTTTTGTCCTCAACATGTTCGCCGGTAGAATTCTGTACACGGAAGACGTGATCGGGCTTGTTCCCAACAGACACAACCGCAAAACATTCTCTAATGTATGGCACTGCTCCCGATCTCGTGTGTACTAATCCACTGCGGACGAATTTTCTGAACATTTCCTCTGGGTCCATGGTGGCCGCTGTACTGACTGGAAATGGTCTTTCCCACAGTAAAATATGCACGTAAACTCCGACTCTAAACTTAATACTGCTTGGCTGACGCGCACAGTTTAAAACCAATAACAGACAATTATTGATCACAGATGTTCGCTTGAGAAATCATTCGTAAACACTCACCCGAGCAATACTTAGAAATTCGCCGATACTGAAACCGAAAATAGCCTGTCGTATAAACAGATCACACCTACCCACACAAAGAAAGTTGCCCGACCGTGTACCTGAAAGGACAAGGCATGCGCAGCCCGGTCAAATCACGTACAGCGCATGGCGGAGGTGGGTCGGTAAGTGGTGGGAAGATTCAAGATTCAAACGACTTTATTGTGTTCATCAAGAACAAAATTGTTTTTTGTTCAGGGGCATGAATAAATAAAATAAAATAAAGGGTTAATAATTAAAGGTAGCTTCACTATGTATAAGTGTGAGTTGTGTTCACGCGCCTCACAGGCTGAGTGAGCCACTCTCCATTGTTTTTCCTGATTATCTGTGGCAGTGTTGACTTTGTGTTGTGGTGTTTATCGTCATCTCTCTCATCATGAACTGGCCTCCATTCTGGTATATTTTTCATGGACCGTTTCCACTGGAATGGAAAGTTATGTGGTTGCTTCTGATCTCAGCACTGGCTTTACAGCTGCAGTGGCAGTCACGCCTGGCTGCCCCCTCTTTACCAGTGTGTGTACCGGTGGCCCAGTTTCTCTGTGCTACTGTCCCTTCACACGCCTTGCCGGCTTTCCGTGCACCTGCACTTCGGCTTTCTGCTATCTCCGCTTGTGGTTTCTCGGTGCCTGTGCACCTCAGTGTAGAACGTCGTTCTTACAGCCGTGATCAGCTTCTGTCTTTCCGTGTTGTGGACTCCCCTGTTGACCGCTCACTCATCCCTCGGCTACGTGACCTTGGTATTGGCCGTTTGTTGCCTAGAAAGAGGTCTAAGCGAGGTGGAAGGAGGAAACAGAGGAAGATCCCCGTCATTTCTAACGTCTTTGCCGGTACCAGAAACGGTGATGTCAACAAACGAGGTATTGTCCATTCTAATCTCACTTACATCAACACCCAGAACGATGACAGCAACAACATTAAAATGTGTACTTTTAATGCACAGTCTGTTGGTACAAGTGAGAAGCGTGCAGTGATCTCACATTTCATTGAAGATGAAAACATTGACATAATGTGTTTGACGGAAACATGGCTTAAGACTCATGGGGACGAAGCTAAGCTTTCAGATCTTGCTCCCCGGGCTTACAGTGTCCGATCCTTTCCCCGAGCATCACGGGGTGGAGGTATTGCCTTTGTGGTCTGTGACAGTCTCTTTAAACACGCTACTGTAAACACATCATTCAACTTTGAACACAGCTCATTTGAACTTGCCCATCTCAAGCTGGCTCTTGAGAAACATGTTAATATTTACTGCCTATACCACCCCCCTCCCAGCAAGAAGAATAAGTTGACTGATGCTCTTTTTGTCAGTGAATTTTCGGATTTCCTCGAGTATTGCAACCAGCAAGGTGGAAATATTGTCATTGTCGGGGACTTTAACGTCCATTTCGATTGTCCCACAGCCCCAACCACAGCTAAAATGCTTGATGTCCTCCGCACGTTTAGCCTTGAGCAGTCCGTGTCGGAGCAAACACACAGACATCACATCTTAGACTGGGTCCTCAGTAGAGAGAGTGAGTCTATTGTCCACTCTACGTCTGTGTCGCATGACATCTCCTCTGATCATTATCCTGTCCTGTGTCACCTCAATGTCAGCAAACCACCACACCACCCTGAACACATTGTGACACGAAATCTGCGAGGAATTGACCGTGACAGTTTTAAGAGCGATGTGCGATCATTTGTCCATGAACATCTGAATGTGACAGCGGCTGAACTCCAAACACATCTGTCATCACTCTTGGACAAACACGCTCCTCCCACCAAGCGTGTAAGTAGGTGTCGCAAGACGTCACCATGGTACAGTTCTATAGCGTCAGAGCTTAGAGGCCTGAAACAAGAGCGTCGCAAGGCCGAGAGACAGTTTTTACAATCAAGACTGACTGTACATAAAGACATCCTAAAGTGTATCAAACACAAGATTACTAAGCTTCTTGACCATGCAAAAACTGCTTACTGTAGTGGTAAAGTGTTGGCCAGTAAGACCTGCCGCGAGCTGTTTAGTGTTACAAACAAATTGCTTGGCAGAGGTAGAGTGTCCGTTCTCCCCAACACTCATCCCCCAGAGAAGCTTCCAAGCCTTTTCTCTGACTTTTTCACCGGGAAGGTAGAGAAAATACGGGCCGGAATTGACAACATCAGTGTTCCATTGCCTGCCACACACCCAATAAACCAATGTCCTTGTCCACTCACAAAGTTTACATCAGTCACTGAGGAGTCTATTCGTAAGATTTTGACCAAAACCACCCCCAAGTCATGCGAGCTGGACGCCATCCCGACAGACTTACTGTATGAGTGCATGGATGAAGTCCTCCCTGCTTTAACACACATCATCAACACCTCTCTTGCAGCGGGAGTTGTACCTACTGACTTCAAAATGGCCATTGTGAAACCTTTGATAAAAAAGCCATCCCTTGACCCCAATGACCTAAAAAATTATCGTCCTGTGTCCAACCTGTCATTCATTTCAAAACTTCTAGAAAAAGTTGTACTGGCACAGTTACTGGACCATCTCAAACAAAACAACTTATGGCATGTGTTTCAGTCTGCCTATAGACCTGGCCACAGTACGGAAACAGCTCTAGTCAGAATAACGAATGACATACTTACCGCCAGTGATGATGATCAGGTCTCGCTTCTCACCCTCCTGGACCTCTCAGCAGCGTTTGACACGATTGACCATGAGATACTCCTCCGTCGTCTTGAGTCTTCCTTTGGTATTCAAGCCACAGCACTCTCCTGGTTTAGGTCGTACGTCACTGATCGACGACAAGCTGTCTCTGTCCTTGGCTGCCTTTCTACTCAGACCCCTTTACATTACGGCGTCCCTCAAGGCTCTGTCTTAGGCCCTGTTCTGTTCAACCTGTACACACAGCCTCTCTCCACCCTCATCACTTAGTGCCGCATTTCCCACCACATGTATGCTGATGATTCTCAGCTATATGACTCTGAGTCGCGCGAGAACATCACCAGTATGATTCACAAGATGGAAGACTGTGTTGGTGAGGTGAAGGTTTGGATGGCTCAAAATAAACTCCAGTTGAACGAAGGCAAGACCGAGGCAATGCTGGTTGCTTCCTCCACTCTGCAAAACCCTCCCCAGTCCATAATGGTGGGACAGAACACTATCCCTTTGTCCATCAGCGTTAAAAACCTTGGCGTGTTGCTTGACGGTAGACTGGCCATGCAGGACCAGGTGCTCAAGATCTGTCAGTCCGCTTTTCTAGAGCTGAGGAGAATTGGTTCCATCAGGCATCTCCTCACTCAGGACGCTGCAAAAACCCTGGTCACATCCCTCGTACTATCTAGACTAGATTATTGTAATGCACTGCTAGCTGGTATACCCTCCAATCTTGTTCAGAAACTCCAAAAAGTTCAAAATTGTGCTGCCCGTCTCATCTGCAGAGCCCCCAAGCGTGATCACATCACTCCGCTTCTTTCCACGCTTCACTGGTTGCCTGTACAGGCCCGCATACAATACAAAATAGCTTGCCTGTGCTTCACTTCTCTTGCCGGCACCGCTCCTCCTTACCTGTCTCAACTACTCCATCTATACTGTCCCTCCAGAACTCTCCGATCTTCCTCCGACACCAGGCTCCTGAGAATTCCACATCGCAAGAAGAAATCCCAAGGACAGCGTGCCTTTGAATATATTGGTCCAGCAGTCTGGAATCAGTTGCCCTTCCACATCCGTCATGCAAACTCCTACACTTCTTTCAAATCAAATTTAAAAACTTTCCTCTTCCGTTCTGCTACGCCGCCAGAAGAACCTTAGTTGTTTGGACGGCGCCAAAGTCACAACCGACATATGTGTGTGTGTGTGTGTGTGTGTGTGTGTGTGTGTGTTTTTCATGTTTCAGTGTCTTACTCTCTTTGTTTATGTTGTATTTTTCTCCTGCTATGTCGCTCTCTCGGTGCACTCGCAGAGAAGACACGGGATACAACAGGCTGGAACTCCAATACTTTATTAACAGAAGATGCGCAAGAACAAACTCATGAAAGAGGAAGAACCCAGAACGCTGTGCAGTGCTGCTTATATACTAACAAGTCAGATCTAGAACATTCTGCAACATACTGGCAAGTACGGAATCTTTCCGAGGTTATGTAATCTGCTGACGTTACTGCACTCGCATGTTCTGGGATGGTCTAGAAATTTCCATCGAAATGCAGTGACTTTTCGCGATCTCTACAACACCTCCCTACCAAAATTGTTGTTTCACAACAAACTTCAACAACAAAGTCTGTCTCTGGGTTTTGGTGTTCTTTTGGATCGTCTGGGGTTGTCTGGACCATACTCAGGAACAGGTGGCTTGGTCCTGGGCAGTCGTGGTCTGCTCTGGTTCTGTGTCGGTGGCACATTCTCCAGAATCTCCATCGGATGGTCGATCGGGAGCTCAGAGGCATCCGCTGAATCACCAGGTTCGTTGTCCTCTTCAGAAGCGTAACGTGGGCGCAGCTGTTCCCAGTGTCGTCTCCAAACTGGGCCACGAGGAACTACCTTGACGTTGAAGCAGCGAGTACCCGTAGACTTCTTGACCACTGCTGGTACCCATCTGGGCTGCTTGGCATGGTGAGGTCCATAGTACAGTGCGTATACTGGATCTCCAGCCTTGTACTGCCTGGTCACCTTGGCGACACCTCCAGGGTCCGGAGTCACCTGAGTTTTAGATGCCTCCTTGGATTGCTTGCCCTGAGCTATGTGTGCTGGCGAGGGAAGCAAAGTGTCGATCCTTGTCCGAATCTGTCTGGACATCAAGAGTTCACTCGGAGAGAATCCGCAGGATGTCGGCATTCTCCGGTACTGCATAAGAAACTCTTGAAGTGCTCGCTTCGGGGGCAGAGAAGACTTCCTGAGAGCTTGCTTGAAAGTCTGCACCAGCCGTTCTGCAGCTCCATTGGTAGCAGGATGATAGGGCGCTCCTGTCAGGTGCGTGATCCCACGTTCCTTGCACCAGCTCTGGAACTCTTCAGAAGCAAAGGTGGTTGCATTGTCGGAGACCAACGTGTGTGGGTATCCGAAGTGAGCGAAGTCTTCTTCCAGCAGGTCTAGAGTAGCTCTAGTGGACGTGGATGACGTTGGGTGGATGCATGGGTACTTTGAGTAAGCATCCGTGATCACTAGCCAGTTGGTGCCCATGAAGTTGATGGCGTGGTCCAAGTGAACTCGGCTCCATGGCTTCTCTGGTAACATCCAGGGATGAACTGGCGGTTTGGATGGCTTGTTTTGATGTTCGCCGCAGGAGTCACATCGTCGACTCGTCATCTCTATTGCAGCGTCGATACCGGGCCAGTATACTGCAGTTCTTGCCAACTGCTTCATGCGTTCCATGCCGAAGTGTCCGATGTGCAGAAGATCAAGGATCTTGGGCTGCAGGCTTTGTGGAATCACAACTCTTGTACCATAGATGAGGCATCCGTGGCAGATACTGAGAGAATCAGACAACTTCTGGAACTTTCTGACTTCTTCGTTGATCTCAGCGTGCTTCAGCGGCCACCCTTCGCGCACGTAGCGCATCACTGTAGCTATCACTGGATCTTTGCCTGACTCTTGACGAAGGATGTTGGCGTCGAAAGGTTTGACTTGAAGACTGAGAACTCGGATGGCGCACACCATGTCCGTGTCTTCCCCACTCTCCTCCCTGTCAAAGTCGATGTCGTCTCCAGAAGGCAAGCGACTGAGGGCATCTGCATTGCCGTGATCTGCAGTTTTCCGGTACTCGATCGTGTAGTCGAATTGGTTCAGCCATAGGGCCCACCGAGCTAGTCTGTTAGCTGCAAGAAGTGGTGTCCCTTTCTTTGGTCCGAACAGCGTCGTCAGGGGCTTGTGATCAGTCACCAGTATGAACTGTCGTCCGTACAGATACTGGTAGAATTTCCGCAAACCATAGATGATGGCTAGGGCTTCTTTGTGGATTTGGCTGTAGTTTCTTTCTGCAGCTGTGAGAGTCTTGGACACATTGGCAATTGGGCGCTCGCTTCCATCCGGATAGCGATGAAACAGTACTGCTCCAATTCCAACGTTGGATGCGTCACAAGCCAGCCCCACAGGCTTTTCTGGGTCGAAGTGTACAAGGACTTGATCAGAGGAAAGCACATTCTTCAGCTGTTCAAAAGCTGCTTGTTCCTCTTCTCCCCACTTCCAGGGATTTGCCTTCTTTGTCAGGCGGTAGAGCGGCTCTGCCATAGTAGCCAGGTTTGGGATGAATTTCCCGTAGAATTGTACTGAGCCCAGAAAAGACTTCAAGCTTGAGACATCCGTAGGTGGTGGCATCTTCAAGACTGCCTCGACTTTGGATCCTTTGGAGATTCCTTCAGCCGATAGAGTGTGTCCAAGGTATTCCACACTGGGTTGAGCAAACAGGCATTTTTCACGACGGCATCTGAGTCCTTTGTCGTTCAGACGCGTGAGTAGTCGTTCCAGATTGCTCAGATGATCTTTGGCATCCTTCCCGCTGGTGAGTATGTCGTCTTGGAAGACGGCAACTCCAGGCAGATCAGCCCCCCGTGGCAACCACCTTCTCGTGGTGGGGGGCGTATGTGGCCCGTTGACCCTGTGGGCTACGCTGGATAGGGTTACCCATACCAGACAGGCCGCAGGCGAGGGTCCAGCTAAGAGTTGCCATCTTGTCCGGAGAAGACTGGTGATATCAGATATGATATACAGTTCTTTCTGGTTCTAACACTTATCCAGTTCTGACACCATCTTCGTAGAAGATATTCTACAAGCGTTAGACTGGTCCCTACACACTAACCTGCAGGGCCCATTTTAGTCCTGCAGGCCTATATATTTTACAATAACCTTATCTGTTTACTACAAGGCCCATTTTAGTCTTGTAGCTCATGCTCCTTTTTCTTTACTGTGGTCTTTTAAGATCCGGAGTGTTTGCCGTGCTCCGCGACCTGTGTCGGAGGAGGAGAGGATCCTGGCAGCTGAGGCCTCCTACAGGTCGCGTCCTGTAGTGCCAACACGCTGCTTTGGCCTTGAATTCTCCTAGACAGGAGGCTAGGCGGCCCGGCCTAGTCAATCGGCTCTGGTCACGTCCTGCCCTGCTGCACTTTCTGGTAGTTAGTTAGACGCTGGACACCACGCGATGGTCTTTTGTTACCGGTCAGGTGTCATACGACAGCGGTCCTCTCTCCCAGGTAGTGTAGTAGAAGGCGGTGGCTTAACGGGTCAATCGGGGGTACTCCTCCGAGTATGTCTTCTGGGTAGCCCTGGTGCGCGTCAGCTGGAGACCCGCTGACATTACGCGCATCCCCTTGTTGGAGTCGGTGGCGGCTGGGGACCCCGGAGGATGAATCCTTAACAAAATACCATGGCACACATAATACATACAAACAGTTTCTCACGCAACCGCAAGAGGGTCAAACGTGTCGACTTTGAAGTTGACAGTGACTCGGAGACGGAAGCTCCTCGTCCTGCTTCCCAGTCCCAACCACAGTCTCAGTCCCAGTCCCATTCTATAGACATTTGGCCCCGTTTCCTGATTGTCCACTGCACTGCAGAGGGCAAGAAGGCTGCGCGCCTACACCCCTTCCTCGTGGGAGAAACCCTGCGGAGCTGCACAGGGAGGCCTGATGCCTCGCGGCTTCGTTCCGGAGACCTCCTGGTGGAGTGTAAGCGTAAAGCTCACTCAAACAGTCTTTTGCAGCTGCAGAAGATTGGGGACTACCCTGTCACTGTTTCCCCTCACAGATCTCTTAACTCCTCACGGGGAGTGATCCGTGATGAGGCACTGGCGGACTTGGGGGAGGCGGAGCTCATCCGCACCCTTAAAACACAGGCAGTAACCCATGCAAAAGTTTTTAAAACTGGTACTATCATTCTGACATTTGGCCAGCCAACGGCACCAGAGAAGCTGTGGGCGGGCTTCTACTGGGTGAAGGTTAAGGCCTTCATTCCGCTGCCCCTTCGCTGCTTCAAATGTCAAAGGTTCGGGCACGGGCAGGCGTCCTGTCGAAATGATCCCACCTGCGCAAAGTGCGGAGGGAAGGATCATGACGGCGAGGACTGCAGCTCGTCGCCCCACTGCGTGAACTGCAAGGGTTCCCACCCGTCCTCCTCTAAAGACTGTCCGAAGTGGAAAGAGGAATGCACTATCCAGCGCATCCGTGTTGAGCAGAAGGTCTCCTTCCCTGAAGCTCGCCGGATTGCGTCTGGTTCCTCGGCTGCCTCTTCCACTTCGAACACATCATCCACTTCTGTTTCATACTCTGCTGCTCTTTCTTCTAAACCCAAGGGGAAGGAGGTGGCCTGTCAGACAGACGCCCCTCCCCAACCTTTCACTTTCCAAGCCAAGCCTCCTGCTGTTACGTCAGCCAGTCAGTCAAAGTCAGCTAGTCAGTCCAAGTCAGCTAGTCAGTCCAAGTCAGCCAGTCAATCCAAGTCGTCACTGAATTTTGCGACCACCTCCAAAGTGGTCATTGCCAGTCCCGCGGCCCAGGGTGCCAGGCCGCAGTCGGGGACCCCTGGCACCGTTAGGTCCTCGACCCAGGGCGTGGGGTCGGGATCTCAGTCTCAGCGCGCCCCTCCCTCCCGCCCCCCTGTTCCCCCCAAACCATCTGGGAAAAACAAAAACAAAAAACCATGGGGTCCGCTTTCAGCTCGGATCCAGAAGGGAGACAAGGGAGTCGAGGTGACCAACCCCTTTAGTGTCCTTGAGGACATGGAGGTGGTCACAGTTGAGGACCGCCCTCTGCCCCCATCGCCCTTTGTGTCCCCTTCGAAGACACCAGCCGTCACATAGCCGTCGCTGCTTTGTGCGGCTTTTATTCTTCCATATCTTTTAATGGCTACTGTAATACAATGGAATTGTCGAGGTTTTCGGGCTAACTTTGAAGAGCTTAAAATTTTAGCTAATTCATTAAAGCCGGGTGTGGTGGCCCTTCAGGAGACCTTTCTCCAGGAGTCATCCCCCGCATCTTTTACTGGTTTTAATTTCGTCCACCAGGGGTCCTCTTCGGAGAGGCCTCATGGTGGCGTTGGGATTTTAATTCGCAAGGACATTTTATACAGTCCAGTTCCCTTAAGCACCCAGTTGCAAGCCATTGCCGTTCGCATTTCTCTACATAAGTCTGTCACGGTGTGCAGCATTTATCTGCCGCCGTCCGAACGTGTCTCCTCGAGAGATCTCAACTCCCTTATAGAACAGCTCCCCCGCCCCTTTCTTCTGCTTGGGGATTTCAACGGTCATGCTCCACTCTGGGGCAGCGACCACTCAAACGACAGGGGTCAGGTTCTAGAGGATCTCTTTTCCTCGCTTGACCTCTGTGTCTTAAACGATGGCTCTCCTACTTACCTTCATCCTGCAACTGGTACTTCTTCGGTCCTCGATCTGTCTGTCTGCGATCCTTCCCTCGTCCTGGATTTTGAGTGGCGTGTCCACGATGACCTGTGTGGCAGCGACCACTTCCCGGTCATCCTGTCGACCGCCAGCAGCGAGGAGGACGCAACAGTGGGTCGTTGGAACCTGAAGAAGGCTAACTGGGATTTGTTTAGTGCCTCTTGCCGGTCACGTCTGACCGAGGAGGCTGTGATGTCCTCGGAGGATCCTGCCTCCACTTTTACCAATATCTTAATTGAAGTGGCCAACGATGCCATCCCGAAAACCTCGACAATTCACAAAGGTCCTAAAGTCCCTTGGTTTAATGAAGTGTGCAAAAAGGCGCAGAAAGATCGCAAGCGCGCACAAAGACGAGCATTCAGATGCCCCTCCCAGGCAAACATCCTATCTTTCAAACAGTCCCGAGCGAAAGCTCGCTACATTTACAAACAGCAGCGAAGGCTGTCCTGGAGACAGTTTATTTCCAGCCTGTCCTCCGGGGCTCCTTCGCAGAAAATCTGGAAAGCTATCCGCAAAATTAAAGGCAAAGCCGATACTTCCTCTATCCGCCATCTTAGAGTGGGTGACCGGCTTGTCACCGACAAGAAAGCTGTTGCTGACTTGTTGGCGTCAACCCTGTCGCACAACTCTTCTTCCAATCACTATTCTTCATCTTTCCAGAAACTCAAACAAATAAAGGAATCTTCCCCTTGTCATTTTAACTCCACAAATTCTGAATCTTACAACTCTCTGTTTAGCTTAGCTGAGCTTCAGCAGGCTCTGCAGAAGAGTAATGACTCTGCTGCTGGTTTGGACACTGTCCATTATCAGCTTTTAACTCATCTTCCCGAGGAAGCTCTCTCTGTCCTTCTTTCCGTCTATAACCATATTTGGACCACTGGCGTCTTTCCGCCCTCATGGCGGGAAGCGGTAGTGGTTCCTATTCCTAAACCTGGGAGGGATCATTCTGATCCAGGCAATTATCGACCTATCGCCCTGACCAGCTGTCTTTGTAAGACCATGGAGCGGCTGGTCAATGCTCGTCTTGTTTGGGTTCTCGAATCCGAAGGACTCCTGTCTGACCTGCAGTGCGGGTTTAGGCAGGGCCGAAGCACCGTTGACCACCTGGTTCGCTTCGAGTCCTTCATAAGGGACGGTTTTATTAATAAACAACACACAGTAGCCATCTTCTTTGACCTCGAGAAGGCCTATGATACTACATGGAAGTATGGCATATTGTCAGACTTGCATGACATAGGCTTCCGGGGTCGTCTACCTATTTTTATTGATCAATTTTTATCTGGACGGTCCTTTCGAGTCCGCATCGGTTCCACTTTATCAGACTGTCAGGAGCAGGAGATGGGTGTTCCCCAGGGCAGCATTCTGTCTCCTGTTCTTTTTAGCTTAAAAATTAACAATATAGTGAAAGCTGTCACAAAAGGCACAGATGCTTCTCTGTTCGTTGACGACTTTGCTCTTTGTGTCAAAGGCAAGTCGCTTCACCGAGTGGAGAGGCGTCTGCAGCTTTGTGTAAATAGTGTTCAAAAATGGGTTTCTGATAACGGTTTTAAGTTTTCTTCATCCAAAACAGTATGCATGCACTTCACCAAAATCCATGGGGTCTTTCCCGAACCCGATCTTTCTATTGATGGCTCTCCCATCAAAGTTGTCCAGGAGGCAAAGTTCCTTGGTCTTATCTTTGACCGCAGACTCACCTTTCTTAGTCACATCAAACATCTGCGAGCTTCGTGTATGAAGGCACTGGACGTCCTTCGGGTCGTGGGTCACACCGACTGGGGTGGTGACCGCACCGTCCTGCTGCGTTTGTACCGAGCTCTTGTTCGTTCCAAGCTGGACTATGGGTGCATTGTTTATAGCTCTGCATCCAAGTCCACTCTTAAACTTTTAAATACAGTCCATCATGAAGGTCTTCGCATTTGTCTGGGCGCCTTCAGAACGTCCCCAGTTCATAGTCTGTACGCTGAGGCGGGTGAACCCTCTCTGGCGCTCCGCCGCACTCGCCTCATGCTCAACTATGTCCTGAAGCTGAAGGCCAACCCGGACAACCCTGCCTATAACTGTGTGTTTAAACCAGATTTTGAGGATCTTCATGATGTCAAAAAAAACGAACCTAAACCCCTGTCCCTCCGTGTCCGACCCCTTTTACAGGCGGCCGGAGTGGACATCAATTCTGTTGATGAGTCAGTTTTTCCCGCCACGCCTCCTTGGACCCTTCCCATCCCCGAAGTCAGGCTGGACCTGACCTCTCACAAGAAAGCCGAGACCCCTGACCCTATCTATTTTCACGGGCTGCAGCAGATCCTGGCCGACTTCCCGGGCTTCCGTCGGATCTTCACTGACGGTTCCAAGTCCGAGGACGGTCGTGTTGGGGCTGCTGCCGTCATGGATGGTTATTCTTTTACTCGTCGTTTATTGGATGATAGTTCAGTGTATAGTGCCGAATTGCGAGCCATTTTACTCGCACTTCGGCACGTATACCAGTCCAAAGACTCGAATTTTTTAATATTGTCAGACTCATTGTCGGCTCTCCAGGCTCTGCATGGCAGGAGATTGGATCACCCACTTCTGGTGCTGATCCATGAACTGCATGCATCCTTGATTGCCGACAACAAGGACATTGTTTTTATCTGGATTCCAGGTCATGTGGGCATCCGAGGAAACAGGTGCGCTGACCGGGCTGCGAATGCTGCCCGCGATGGCCCTGTGGAGGATGAGCGCATGGCCTGTAGTGATTTTAAACCTCTAGTTTCAAAGTTTGTTCAAAAGGAGTGGCAGACCCAATGGGCTGCCCTCCCGGAGAACAAATTGTACAAAGTTTTACCCAGCATCTGTGATAGTCTCCCTCGCTGCCGACCTAATCGGCGCGAGGAGACCGTTCTTAGTCGGCTCCACATTGGGCACACCCACATCACGCATTCCCATCTGCTGAAAGGGGAAGATCCCCCCTGGTGTGTCCCGTGTGATGAGCCTTTCACCGTTAGTCATTTTTTAATCTCTTGTTGGGATCTCGCCGAGATCCGCAGGAAACACTATTCTGCCGATTCATTGAAGGTGTTGTTCAGGGATGTCCCCCCTGACAACATCTTCAATTTTCTGAAAGAGGTCAACCTCTTCTACAAAATATAGTCTTCTTTAAATATGACTTGCACTGACCTCAGTTTCCCAGTCTTTTAAGTCCTGAAGGATATTTCTCATTTAAGCTCAATAGATTTTTAGTATATATTTACACCTTGTTTTAACTTGGAAAGTTTTATGTTTTAAAGGACCAGACAGATAGGGACTTTTGCTAGCCGCGAATTAGCCTTTGTTGCTTGCGCGGCGTAAAGCCATAAATAACTAACTAACTAACTCCAGGCAGATCACTGGTCAGATTTTCCATGATCTCCTGAAAATAACCAGGTGCTGACTTGATTCCGAAAGGTAGTCGTTGTTGCAGAAGTACCCCGCGGTGAGTGCTGAGGGCTAGTCTGCGTTGACTTTCTGGTGCCAGCTTGATCTGGTTGTAGGCATCAGCGAGGTCGATCTTTGTGTAACCGAATCCTCCTCCCAGCTTTTGCATCAGTTCCTCTGGGAGAGGCATTGGGTGACGGTGATCAGCAAGTTGATCGTTGATCCCGACTGAGTAGTCACCACAGATCCGCAGTTTTGGCTTCAGGGCGCCTGTACCGTTTGTCTTACGAATTGGAACAACTGGTGTTCCATAGTCGTTGAACTGGACTGGCTTCCAGACTCCTTTGGCGATGCCTTCTTCGTAGCCTTTCGTCAGGTCATCACGAAGAGCAAACGGAACCGGCCTTGCCTTGTGAAAAACCGGCTTCGCGTCAGACTTGAACTTGATTTCCAGCTCAAAATCCTTCAGACATCCCAATTCTTCCTTGAAGAGATCTGGGAACTTGTCGCAGAGAGTGTGGCAGTCCTTCTGAAGAGAAGCATAAGCTGTGCTGGAGGTCTTCGGATGCGATTCTTTTGCACCCTCGCTCTTGACTTGACTCTCTATGCTCTTCAGTCCAAGGGCATTGTCCACTGAAATTCCCAGATCCTGGATCGCGTTTCGTCCAAGTAGGTTGAGATCAGGGATCTTGGTGACGATGTAGGGAATGGAGCTCTGTTTACCAGTCACTGGGTCCTTAGTCTGGCCCATGAAGGTGCCCAACACGGGTAGGTCGTGCTTGCTGGCAGACTTGTACCGATGTGTGACGTCATCCAGCTTCGGTTTTCCCAGTTGTTTCCAGACTGGCACAGAAACAAAATTTCCTGTGGTTGCGGTGTCCAGCTCCATCGTGAACTGTTGATCCTGGATTGTGACTGGAACGTCCAACCTAGGAGTGTCTTGGGGAACTTCGCCGAGGATGGCTTTGACGAGCTCTGCTTTTGTGATACTTTTCACTGAAGATTTTGCAGGATGTCGTCCCCCTTGTTGCTGTTGATGCAGCTTTTTCCTGCAAACAGCCTCCAAATGTCCTATCTTCTGACAGAAGTTGCATTTGGAGTCTTTGTAGTAGCAGTCTGTTGCTTTATGAGCCTTTCCACACCTGTAGCACTTTGCTGAATTGCTGGTCGTGGAGTTAGACTGCTGGTGGTTCTTTGGTTGACCCCCTTTGTTGTTCGCCTTGACTTTGTTGACCGGCCTGGGCTTGGAACCGTAGACAGTTTCCTTGGCCACCTTTGCCGCGTCTTCAGTCTCTATGGCGATCTTGACAGCCTTGGCAAAATCCAACTCGGTGTCCTTGACCTTGAAAAGAGCCTTCAAGACAGCTTCGTTGTTGACAGAACATATGAATCTCTGCCTAAGAGCTTCATCTTGTGGATCTTGGATCGAAGGAAAGTCACAGGTAGCCGCGTCTTGACGTATACGGGCTGCCAGCTCCTGGAGTGTTTCGCCTGGCTTCCGTTCCATGTTGCTCCAGAACTTGAAACGTTCTCGCACTATGAACAGTTTTGGGTCAAATTGTTCTTTCATGAACTTGACAATTTGGTCCATCGTCAGGCTGTTGATGTCCGTTTTTGGATTCTGTTGAGCAGCCAGATTTGCCAGTTGCTTGTAGACAGCCGGAGTCTGATTGGTGAGGAAGACTTGAGCCTTGCGGTCGTCAGGAACGGCGTTGGCGACAAGAAATGTGCAGAACCTTGACCAGTAGTCAGGCCACAGTTCTGAAGTGGAATCAAAGGCAGCGAAAGGTGGAATAGCGGCTGTCGAAACAGTAGAAGTGTGAGGACGGGTACTTGCGCTGGAATCCCCAGTCGGTGTCTGAACTTGAATCATCTTCATCAACGCACCCATCTGCTCTCTTTGGACTGCTAATTCTTCTTCATGCTGCTTTGCTTGAATTCTCATCTGTTCCTTCATCTGTTCCTTCTGCTGTTCCATTTGTTCCTTCTGCTGTTCCATTTGTTCCGTCTGCTGTTCCATTTGAATCTTCATCTGTTCCTTCTGATTGGAAATCCATTGGGATTTTCCCGCACAGGTTCGGATCCTGTCGGCGACGCCAAATATTTCTGTTGTATTTTTCTCCTGCTATGTCGCTCTCTCGGTGCACTCGCAGAGAAGACACGGGATACAACAGGCTGGAACTCCAATACTTTATTAACAGAAGATGCGCAAGAACAAACTCATGAAAGAGGAAGAACCCAGAACGCTGTGCAGTGCTGCTTATATACTAACAAGTCAGATCTAGAACATTCTGCAACATACTGGCAAGTACGGAATCTTTCCGAGGTTATGTAATCTGCTGACGTTACTGCACTCGCATGTTCTGGGATGGTCTAGAAATTTCCATCGAAATGCAGTGACTTTTCGCGATCTCTACAACAGTTTACTTCTGTAAGGCGCCTAGAGCTCCGTACGAGATAAAAATATCCGTTATTATTATTATTATTATAACTAATATAAGACGAGCAAACTAAAACTGATAAGAAAGGACACAATGCATAAAATTGATTAACCACTAATTTACCAGCTAACTAGTCTGAGGTCATAATACTATTATAATAAGGGGGGCACAAAAATATTATCGACTCAAACAGATGGGTCATTTACACTGTATCTTACAATTTACGTCTCTTTACACGTTTGCGTCTAGATTATTTTCGAAGCGATCATTGTACTGACCGGACAATATTTAACTATGGTTTTACCACGCTCGAAGGGTCTGCCTTGCTAGACTCTGCACACTTAAAAACTTTCTTTGTATATTCCCTAGACAGCCAGCAACCAAAACAAATACCTTGCATTCAAGATCGCTGATTCTGTGGCAGAGAGGCAAGTAGCTAGTAGCTGTTCGTCCAATAAGGCATCGAAAGGCAACTTCAGTTATGAAACAATGTTGTTGATCGCGGTTGATTAAGCACATCCTGCTCAGGTGTGTATGGGGGACAAAATGTCTAAGTATGATATAGCCTTATTCAGTTGTTTATAAATAAGGCATATTTAGCCTAAATAATGAATAACTGAGAAGACACATTACCAAAATCAGCAACACAAACTGAAGGGCAAAGGTGCCTATGATTTACAGAGAATGCAAATCAGGATTTTATTGATAAATGATCGAGATCGTTACCCTCATGGCTTAAAAATAAGTGTTTAGCTATCCACACGTTCGCTGATTTGTAAACCACAACTTATTTACACAAACCTTTCATCATTTACATAAATCAGCGATAGGAGGGCAAGCTGTGGGTCGCTGTCTACAATGCTGGTGGTGTCTTCAAGTTTGATCCAGAAACAGGTACGGGTGTTGTAAGCTGACAATCTGGAAGGAGTAAGGGGGCGAGGGGCGAGGGGGGGGGATATCCCTATTATAGCAAATGGGACAAGAAGAAAAAAAGCACAGGGCCAAGTTTGTCAAATTTTCTTAAATAGTGAAGGGAAAAATAAAATTTAAAAAGTGACTGGCAATCCGCAAACTTCGTGGTTTCGTAAGTTGTGAAAATACTCGTCGGGTAGAAAAGAGCTTGATGGGGAGTAATAGTTGATTATAAACAATAAACAATAAGGCTATAATTATAATACTTGGAATTTCGTCCACAATAGGACTGCCTCAAACCTTTCGCAACGATCATGCAGCGTCAGAGTGGGACGGTTTGGCAATTTGGTCACTGACGCTTTCGGGGTTTACTGCTTACACTGCTTGTGTCGTTTTTGGATTGAATTTTTGTTTTCCGGGCACCCCGGCATTGATAATGTGACCGGCTGTTTCTGTGTAGAAACCACAGAACTATCTTAGTTGTACATATGGAGCAAACTGTTCTACATGAGCAGCTGAAGCCGAGCCGGCTCTAACGACAAAATTGCACTAATCTGTCGCTGAGGTAGGTCAGTGGTTAGGTCAGTGCGAGACACAAAGAGAGTGGCAGACTTTATGATCTGTGCGTGCAGTACTGACGTCCCGGGCTGGAACGCGAGCTCTTTCCATTTTCATAACGTGTTTTCGGTCTGCTGCTGTTTGAAACAAGAGTAGAAAGCTCAGTTTCGCGTCGAGAAATGTGCCGGAGTTCAATCTCAAGTTATCTGACATTATTTTCAGAACTTGACACTACTGACGATACCCGGCATCTCCGCGTAGGTAGAGATGTGCTTCTAACATCAGGCAGAGTTTCAGTGTTTAGGTGTATCCAACACACAGACAGGGGATTTGGTCTAGTGGTTAAGGCATCTGTCGCTGAGGTAGGTCAGTGGTTAGGTCAGTGCGAGACACAAAGAGAGTGGCAGACTTTATGATCTGTGCGTGCAATACTGACAGTGGTTAAGGCATCCGACTTCGGATCCTGAGCTGCCTGGTTCGAGTCCCCGGTAGGCAGGAACTGATGTGGTTGGATTTTTTCATACCATATCGAGTCAAATCCATGTGCAGACTCGTTTGCGGTGCCTGTCTCGCCTTCGTGTACACACTGACGCACGCACAAATATCAAGTGTGCACGCTAAAACTCCCACGTTCATCTTTCGAAGAAGAGTAGGCTGTGGCCGGTGGCGTGGTAAAACAGAAATACTGTCGCACGCACCAGAGTGAATAGCAGGGTGGAGGTTTGCACACAAAGTAGCGCCTAGCGGCAGCAGGCTTTCCCTGCTTCGTCCTCCAGCCTTTCGGCGCCTAGAGCATCTCATTAGAGATGGATACGTGCGCCGAGGAGAAGTCTACCATACCATACCATACCATACCATAACACACACACACACACACACACACACACACACACACACACACACACTGCCGCGCGCGCACTGCGGCACACGCACGGCAGGCACGCACACTCGCACACTGACGCGCACACCGCACACACACTGAAACTAACATACACTGACACACACACACACCGGCCGTGACATAACGTTCCTCAGCCGGGGAGACTGACCGCCTCAGTGACACTCCTGACTTTACTTTCCTGCTGTGTCAGTGACACTAGTCTAGTGCCGGCCGGCCGGCGACGGTCAGTCAGCACTGACATCAGCCGTGTGAGAACTTTACTTGACAACGGTCTTGGCCACGGTTTTGCTTCTGTCTCACCGTATACTGACTCAGTAGGTAAAACCACAGAACTAGAAATATTTGTAGCTCTGTACCACTGAGGCAAAACTGAGACAGAACGGCGTTGCCGTGGTTGCCAGCCGCGAGGGTTGCCATGGAATATTCGCACGCAGGCTGAACAGTCACTGACTGCCGTGCGCAAAAGAGGCCGGAGGGCTGCGCTCCCGTTCGAGGAACAAATGTTTGCGTTTGCGCCGGGTGAGAACCATAATTCAAGTATTGTCAGTGTGTACTGCAATGCGGACTTCATGATATATAGAGGACTGTTGGCTGTGTATCGTTATTGAAATCGGGAGTGTAGTGCTCGTGGCATCCGTCGATGAAGTGCATGCGATAAAGATCGGACTTGTCTTACACGTGGCGTGTAAGCTCTCGCTCGTTCCTACGCACAAGAACTAGATAAGCGCCCGCCATTCGGGGTCACAGTCTTCCAGCTCTGTTGAGTGGGAACAACACGTGTGTTTCGCGACGCACAACAGGCTGTGCGTCAGGTGACTCAGGTCAGTGTGTCACGCAGAATGCGGCCTTCAGTCAGTGTTGATAAGCTGTGTACCGTGTATTGTGAACCGGTACTCCACACGCAGCTGTCACAGTCTTCACTGAGTCTTACACGCGAAGACATACACTGATCTGGTCGCCGTAAGCGCTGGACATAGGCCGGCGTGCACGGTGAGTACGGGTGACTGCCGACTGAGAGTGTAACACCGTGACCAAAGCCGCCGACAACACGTCAGTGTTAGGTTCAGTATTTGATGTCGGTGTCGAAACTAGGCTATGCCGCAACACTGACCAAAATACATGGTGTGCTATGACGCGTATTGACGAACACAGCTAAACTGTCAGCGCTGACTGCCTGCATCAAGTTAGTCAGTTCGCACAGCGGCGTGAGTTCCATGCATGACTAGTGATGCAGTTCAGTTCACTGCCGATTTCAAGATGACATCTCTGCGCTCGGAAGCGCCCATACGCGCGCCACTCCATGTCAGTGATCTCCCTAGTGTCGTCCTCTAGACCATTTTAAACTGGACCGTCACTTGAGCCGTTTTTACTATTGTAAAATCAATAATTATGGCGGCTCTCAAGTTTTTTTTTCCACTGACATGAATGTAGAACAATTCAGCCGGCTGACTTCACGGCTGCTATTTGTTTGCCAAAAAATAAATAAACAAATAAATAAATTATAATAAAATAATTTGTCGTTGGATATTTGTACGAGATATGCACATTTATGCTTGCTAACCCCACAATTTCTTGAAAAATTTACATCATTAAAGCCCCTTTCTCAGGTTCCACTGCAGTAATATGTTTCTAGAACACCTGCGTCATTCCTGAGTATCGATGTGAAAGATGAAAATTCTTCTATTGTGCTTAGCTTTTTCATCGTTGCCCCGTCTTTGATATCACCCGTATGTGGTGGAAAAGGACGTTAAACCCCCAAACACCCACCCACCCCTTCTATGGGAAATTGTTTCCTAGTCAATTTTATTCGTCCATTAATGATCTGGCGCCCAAAGTCTCTCCTCACCATAAATGACAGGGAGGAAAAAAAAAAGGTGATAAAGCCATTTTCTCCAAGCTTAAGTTCAGGGATGGATCTGCGTCATGGTGCAAATACTCGGTACTCAACTAAGTCATATGTAACAGCTAATTAGTGTATTACTGAGTCTTTATTTCAAGTTGATTCGCTCCGCCATCGACACGTAATTCAATTGTAAGCGTTAGAGCTTGATGAATATCCATTATTATTATTATTATCCTTGTTTACAAATTGTGCACATAATTGCACACACTGACTCAGTGAACCACAAAAGCACGTTGTGTGTACATTCCACTGAAAACACAATAATAAAGGCTTTATAAAAGGATTCTGCCAGTTCCCAGATAATGTCATTTGTGTTGTTAATGTCTAGATCAGTACTTGATCCGCTACTCGATCCCGTGGAGACTGATCCTTGCTGTGTGGCTGTAACTGAACCCACTGGTTTCCGAGACGGCTTAACTGGCGAGTGTTGCAGCCCTGAAACTAAGCACATCATCATTCCCAAGACAGCACAACCATGTCTGCCGCTAAGATGGAAGTAGTCTTGAAGAACTCATGTCGTATTCTGGGAGAGGGGCCACACTGGGACGACGCCACACAGTCGCTTCTGTACGTCGACATCAGGTCCAGGGAGGTTCACCGCTGGAACTCTCTTACTGGCGAAGACAACAAAGTTCGTCTGAGTAAGTAACACGTGTTCGCAGGTCCCAGAATACCGGCAATGCCGCCAATACTGAATTGAGGCAGGTTAGGGAGTAAGCGGACCGGCATTATTAAAGTGAATTTCCCTTGTTTTCCGTGTTTTTTTTTTGTTTTTTTTTTAACAGTTATTGAAAGTGCATTTGATGCCAATTTGGGGGTTTTGTTGTGAGACAACGTGTGGCTGAGTGTGTATAGAGCCTCTCCCTCTTTGTCTTTCCCCTCTCGCAGACATCAGACGCACAGCACCTGACCGCTAAACTTCTATCTGATATTAATTGCTAGGGTTTTTCTGGATACCGAGGTTGGGTAGTGTGAAAACGACTGATAACGAACACAACGCGAGACTGAAACGTTACTTCACACATCAGAAACTAGTGGCGTTATTTTATCGCTACTCCTTGGCAATCTCCAGCCTTACCTAGGGGCCGAAACAAGGAACGGACCTCTAAAAGTTAGCCGGTCCGGTTACAGTTGAAAGAGGCGTGTTTGGTGTACTGATAAACTGAATG
Organism: Batillaria attramentaria; assembly: GCA_018292915.2. Lineage (NCBI taxonomy): Eukaryota > Metazoa > Mollusca > Gastropoda > Batillariidae > Batillaria > Batillaria attramentaria. The sequence goes on from JACVVK020000002.1 coordinate 4,826,576, forward strand.
GCAGACTTGACTTGACTCGTGGGTGACCTATTTTTAAGCATATCCATGGGCATGTGCGGGGCATGAATAACAGCCAGATTGCACAGTTTTGAGCTATTTCGTTATGTGGTGTTAGCACGGAGGCCTCATCAGAAAATTATCAAAATTAAGCTTATTTTGGCATGCAGCTTGTCGACATGTCTTGCGTCTGAAAACCATTGTCTGTTTTGGGAGGGCAAAACTGTTTTGAAGGAAGTGTGCTGCCTGACACTAGCAGGAGCCAAAGAGCAGAAAAAACAACTGGTATTCTGTGGCCTGCAATCAGACGATTGTTTCGCTGGGCGGCCAGTCGGAACTTTAGCCACCCGGTTTGTCCGCGGTGCTTGCAGCCGCATCAGTGCATGGGGTGTGCGAGGACAGTTGGTGCCTCGGCGGGAGCGGCAAGTTTGCAGGTTGTGGTGCTGGTAGTGGTTACTTGCTAGTGGGTGGAGAATTACACATACAAACATACATTGGGTGTAGTACCTTCCCAAGCCAGTGACCATGGTTACGCTGCATATCCACGGATGACACGTTTGCACAGCCTATTGTACTTGTAACCAGTCGAATACGGAATATAAAATAAAAAAAAAACTTCATTCTCGAGCTGTATCCGTTCAGCGATTCAGTGTGCATTTCTCTCTCTCCCCCCCCCCCCCCCCACACACACACATTCTCAATCACGTTGTCTGCGGAGCAGCAGTAGCGTGACTGCATCTGATCAGCCGTAGAATGGTCACCTAACGCCTAACATCGCTCGTTTTGTCTGTATGTAGGAAAAGTAGTATTGTTTTCGGTCTGTTTGATACGACCTGTAACTTTCTTTCCAGAGGACACGGTAGGTTTCGTGGTGCCCCGTCGTGCTGGTGGTTACGTCATCGGGCTAGGGCGGCGGTTGTCGTTGCTGGAGTGGGACACAGCCACCGCCACCACCATCGCTGAAGTGGACCAGGACCGGGGGACACGCTTCAACGACGGCAAATGTGATCCACGTGGACGAATTTGGGCAGGTAAAATGTAGCGTTGGTTGGTTGGTTGGTTGGTTGCCTGCTTGGTTGGTTGCCTGCTTGGTTGGTTTGCCTGCTTGTAGTATTGTGACCAGTGTGCACCACTTTTCCAATTCGTATATTGGACGCTATGATACGCTGTAGATTGTGCGTGCTGTGTGCGTGCGTGCGTGTGTGTAATGTTTAATGTGACGGAGGCGGATGGAATTCATTAAATCGTTTATCACTCACTCACTCACTCACTCACTCACTCACTCACTAAATATTTGTCAGTCCTCTCCAAACATAATGCCATCCTTACAAAAGATTCCTTCGAAGTTATTCAAGGAAGACGTTGGGAAACGAGGGGTGGGGGGGGGGGGGACATCATTATCTCACTTTCCCAAGGATCTTGGAAACTTTGTTGTTATTTTTGTTTGTTTGTTTGTTTGTTTTTGGGGGGAAGGGTTGTTGTTGTTGTTGTTGTTGTTTTGTAAGATCAAAAGTGAGTAGGTGCCAGTCTTGCAGCCTTGCAGTCATCACCATTCTTACAGTCATCATCATGGTTATGTCCCTTGTCGTACCTGCAGGCACGAGTGGCTACGAAAAACAAGACAATGTCATAGACCCGGATATGGGGTCACTGTACTCTCTCGACCTTGACCGCTCTGTGACCAAGCACCTGTCTGGAATCAGCGTGTCGAACGGCCTGACCTGGTCAGGTGACAACAGGGTCATGTACTACATCGACTCCCCTACCAGAAAAATCAGCGCCTTCGACTATGATCCGACGAAAGGGACAATCAGTAAGCTGGTTTATTCTCATGTTACTTGATTTCTAGTTAAATTTTCACCTACCCTGTCTGAAATATGGCGCGGTTTTCCTGCGTGTGGTGACTTATACAGCGGTGAACCTACCTCATTTGGCACAAAAGGGGTTTGGCCAGGTGGTTAAAGCGTCCGTTGCGGCGGATCCTAGGGAACTTGTCGGGACACGGGTTCGAATCTGCTGGTGGACAGAAATTGGGCTTAGGATCTTTCCTTGCCAAATCGAGTCAACATTTATATGCAGACTCGTTTACGATACCTGTCTCACCTTCGTGCACACAAGCACGTATTGATATCAAGTGTACACGTTAAAGATCCCATTCTGTTAGGGGCCGGGAAGGGGTGGGGGACAAATACACGCCCTGCAAGCAGTAGAAAAGACAAAAATGTGGTGAAGCTGTGCAAATGTGACAGAACACACAAAAAACTAGAGAGGCAGAAGCCTCCATGGCTCCCTTGTGACACAGGTCAAGGTCATTCACAAAAGTATGTTTGTAGAGCTCTTATCACTATCCAGTATCATGCTAAGTGATGTGTCCGGCGCTTTGAGTTCCTGGCAATATTACAATTTTCCCCGACACAGTTTGTACAGCCTTGACCTTTGGTCAAAGTCATTCAAAAGAGATCTTATCAATGTCTATCATCATGCCAAGTTTGATGCCTCTAGCATTTGTAGTTCCTCTGAAAACAGTAATGTTAAAATTCACAACAGACAGCTTTAATGACCTTGACCTTCAGTTAAGGTCATTCAGAAAGGTAGGTCTCATTGCTGTCTATCATCATGCCTCGTTTGGTGCCTCTACTGTTTGTTGTTTTGGAGAAAATGCCAAGGTTAAAGTTTCCCAAAAAACGCTTGCATGACCTTGACTTTGACTAAAAGTCACTGAACACAGGTATGTCTGTAAAGGTGCTGCCAATGTCAATCATCGCACATAGTTTGATGCTTCTGATTCTTCTAGATACTGAGAAAAGCAAATGTAAAATTTCCGAACAGACTGTTTCAATGACCTTGACCTTCAGTCAAGGTCATTTAAGATGGTATGTGTGCATAGGTCTTATCACTGTCTATCAGCATGCCAGGTTTGGCACCTCTGCTGTTCATTGTTTCTGAGAAAATGCCAATGTTAAGGTTTCACAAAACTATCTTGTACGGCCTTGACCTTGACAGAAGGTCACTGACTACATGTATATCTGTAAAGTTCTTATCAATGTCTATCATCATGCAAAGTTTAAAACCTCTGGCATTTGTAGATTACGAGAAAATGCCAATGTAAAATTTTCAAACAGAGAGCTTTAGTGACCTTGACCTTGGGTCAAGGTCATTCAAAATGATATGTTTTGAAAGGTCTTGTGCTAGTCTATCAGCATGCCAAGTTTGGTGCCTCTACTGTTTGTAGATTCTGAGAAAATGACAACGTTAAAGTTTTCTGCACACACACACACACACACACACACACACACACACACACACACACACACACACACACACACACAGACAGACAGACAGACAGACGACGGAGGGTTAATACATAGACTCCCATTGTTACACAAGGGAGCCAACAAGAACAGATTGTCAAAATATCATGTTGACTTATTAATTACATGGAATCGTTCATAATTACTATGTCCCCCCCCCCCTCCCCCCCCCCCAAAAAAAAAAAACCCAACCAACCAACAACAATAAACAACACACACACACACACACACACACACACACACACACACACACACACACACAGTTGTATGTCAAGCTCATAATTCTTTCAAGTTGGGAGGGTCGTTGGTCAGTCCATATACCCGGTAACCTTTTTGGTACCGTACTGGGACGAATATGCATGTATAGGAAACACGAATAGACGCAACAGATCCTGGGTCATTTTATGTATCCACCAACCTAGCGTAGCAACACGTTGCTCAATAGTATTTGTCCTGCACGCATCAGTCGGAGGTTATTAGTAAATGTGTGTTTTGTTCCCTCAGGTAACCAGCGAGTAGTAGTCGAGTTCTCGCCGGATTCTGAGGACACCTATGGATTCCCCGACGGAATGACCATTGACCTTGACGATAAGCTCTGGGTCGCCTGCTGGAACGCTGCGGCTGTTTACAAGTTCGACCCGGAGACAGGTAGACCAGTGCCTGGTTGTTGTTGTTGTTGTTGTTGTTGTTGTTGTTGTTGTTGTTGTTGTTGTTGTTGTTGTTGTTGTTGGTTGGTTGGTTGGTTGGTTGGTTGGTTGGTTGGTTGGTTGGTAAAGGTTGGTGGTGGTTGTTGTTGTTGTTGCCCCAACTCTCCGCCATCTTCAGTGGTATTCCTCCCAGGTCACGGATGGAATACACGGAGGGCTCGACCCGGAGACAGGTAGACCAGTGTCTGGTCGTTGTTGTTGTTGTTGTTGTTGTTGTTGTTGTCGTTGTTGTTCTTGTTCTTGTGTTTGGTTGGTTGGTTGGTTGGTTAAGGTTTGTTGTTGTTGTTGTTTTTGCCCCAACTCTCCGCCATCTTCAGTCTCTGTTGCTTGCGCGGCGTTAAGCCCTAAATAACTAACTAACTAACCGCCATCTTCAGTGGTATTCCTCCCAGGTCACGGATGGAATACACGGAGGGCTCGGAAGCTGTGGCAGTTTTTATTATGCATGATCATGTGGATGAGGTTGATGCTGTGATGATTCTGTGGAGGTCCATGCGCATTCCACGCTTCCTGTCATAAATATCCTGACGTTAACCGTGTTTCTGATCATCATCAATGTAGTGAAATTTGCTTATCGGGACATCAAGTCTGTTCTCTTAGTTTGTTGTAACATTGACAAGAGGTAGCCCCTTGAAGCAGGGAATAAACGACTTTGCATCCATTTCAGGCAAAACTCTGCAGAAGGTTGACATTCCGGCTAAGCAGACGACATCTGTGTGTTGGGGCGGGAAAAACCTGGATGAACTTTACGTCACGAGTGCGCGGTGTGGAATGAGTGACGAATACGTCCGGGAGACACAGCCATTGGCTGGTTCTGTTTTCAAGGTCACTGGCCTTGGGGCCAAAGGTCGCCCGGCCAACGTCTACGAAGGATGAATTGTATGACGGGTGGTAATCAAAATGGACGACCTTTTCCCGTTGCTATGCCGCTTCAAAAGTTTCGACGACGATTGCTCTCATTTAAAACCGTTAGAAGAGCCGGGGTGGTCGAATGGTAGAGCGTTGGATTTCTAATGCTCGGGTCGTGAGTTCGATCCCGGCTGGGGCCAAATATTTGTGCTGGCTTTTTCATCGTTGCCCCGTCTTTGATATCACCCTATGTGGTGGAAAAGGACGTTAAACCCCCAAACACCCACCCACCCTTAAATCCGTTATTTTACAACACGAGCATATACACATCTTTTTGTATGGTTATGGTTAATGCAAGTCGGTGTCTGGTTGGTAAACTGACGGCCCCTTTCAATCGTTCTAACCGACAGCTGAAAATCCAAAGCGTTTTTTCTGGTGCTATGGCGTTTTGAATTTGGCAAAAACGCGGTGCTATGGCATGGGAACCGGCTGATTGACGGTGCGATTATTTGAAGCGGCGTACACCGGAAAAACGCCCGTCCTTTTTGTTTCATCCCCGTGTTGATTGACTCAGAGAAAGCAGGACTCGATTAACCTCTCAATTCGTCTCTGCTGGCAGTGAGAAATTGACGCCATGTTGTTGTCGTTCTTCTTCTTCTTCTTCTTCTTCTGGGGAAACGGGATAGCCGAATGGCAGAGCGTTGGACTCTCAATGAGTTCAGTTCGATTCCCGGCTGAGGCCATATATATTTGTGCTGGCTTTTCCTCGTTGCCCCGTCTTTGGTATCACCATTACGTTGTGGAAAAAGACGTTAAACTCACAAACACCCAACGTCCAACTCCTCTTCTTCTTCTTTATAAATGGGGCGTCGTTTTTCGCAAGAAAGAATAACGAAGATTACGTTGATCAGAAAATGCATTAGGCTGCTTGTATGCAACGTACATTTGGTTTCTGTAAAACTGAAGAAGCCGCATATTTCAACTGCGAAACATTTACGTTAAAAAATTAATTTCTTTTTAATATGGGGATGAGGGAGTGGCGCAGTATTGAAGGGCGGCTTTACGCCAATATGATTTTGTTGGTGTGCAATGATTTGCGGAAACGCGAGCGTGATTTTTTAGCAGTCATTGTGGGTATTATTTTTCCTGTTGTCATGACAATAAAGCATAAACTGAACTTCCAGTATTCCTTGCTTAGCATTTGTTATTGCTGGATGTAATTTGCCTGCAGCCAGTTTAATGTGTGTGTGTGTGTGTGTGTGTGTGTGTGTGTGTGTGTGTGTGTGTGTGTGTGTGTGCGTGCGCGCGCGCGCGCGCGTGCGTGGGTGCGTGTGTGCGTGCGTGTGTGTCCTTGTCTGTACTTCGCCGAGTTGAATATTTCGTATGTATTGCAACGGCAACTTAACTATTATCTAACCAACCTAAATGTTACCCCCCCCCCCCCCCCCCCGTCCTGATAATTTACCGATAACACTGACAGATAAACACGAGTAAAATCCACTTGACCTAGTGCAGCCATGAACCTGTGATATGACAGATTAATTCTCATTTGTTCGGATGTGTGCGCGTCTGTCTGTGTTTGTGCCGGTCTCAAGTGAAGGAGACCTGACTCCCTTTACGCGTCTGGTACGCTGCAAGTCATTTAACATTCAACTTGTAGGCAAAAGCTCAAAGTACCAGCTCATCTAAATAGACATGGCGTCGCCAAACGTGGACGTAGCTATCAAGAACTCCTGCCGGACGGTGGGCGAAGGGCCTCACTGGGATGAGGCGTCTCAGTCGCTGTTGTACGTTGACATCCGTGCTTTGGACGTCCACCGATGGAACTCTGTCACTGGCGAGGATTCCAAGGTCCATCTGAGTAGGTGTCTCGTAGTTACTATTATTTTTTTTATTTTTTTTTAATACTTTTTTACTCTTCGTGTGTTTGTGTGTTTTGTTTCATGTTTTCGGTTTGGTTGGTCGGTTGGTGGTGGTGGTTGTAGTTAGTTAGTTTTGTTGTTTGGGGGAGGGTTGTGGGGGAGTGGTTGAGCGACCGATGGAACTGACTGGCAAGATCCATCTGAGTATTTTGTTCCAAGATGATTTCTAATTTCTTTTTCTTTTTCTTGGGGGGAGGGGGGGGGGGTTGGGAGCGAAGGAGTGTATTCGCGTTTTGAAGTTCTAGTGTGGTCGCGAAGATCGTGCAAGGACGATTGAAGACCGCAAAATGATTCATGTGTTACATGTAATATGTACCTTGCAGACATCTCTTTCACGACTTCTAAATGAAGATATGATTATATGCTAATTAAAATGATTATGATGGTCTTTAGGGAACTATACGAGAGGCGTACATGTCACACGGGGAAGGGGAGCCGGGACAGCCGAATGGTACAGCGTCATAGAAGTTGGACTTTCAATGCTCGAGTCGTGAGTTCGAATCCCGGCTGGGGCCAAATATTTGTGCTGGCCTTTTTCGTGTTACAACATCTTTGATATCGCCCATACGTGATGGATAAGGACGTTAAACTCCCAAACACCCGTTTGGAAGAAATGAAATCGACCAAACGTTTCACAAATCTACATCATACACTGTATCAACCAGTATTAAATTTACAAGTGAGCTGTTTCTGTGAATGAATGTTTTTTTGTTTTCTGTCTACAGAGGACACAGTAGGTTTTGTGGTGCCGCGTCGTGCTGGTGGTTACGTCATCGGACTGGGGCGGCGGTTGTCGTTGTTGGAGTGGGACACAGCCACCGTCACCACCATCGCTGAAGTGGACCAGGACCGGGGGACACGCTTCAATGACGGCAAATGTGACGCCCGGGGCCGTGTCTGGGCAGGTAATGAACTACTGATGTAAATTAAGGCACAGAGATTAATTATAAACACTGGATCCTCTTAGGAGAAACGTGAAAATGGACGGCAGGGACGTGAGCCCTCTCTAGACCTATAGTCTTTATCTAGATTGTAAAAAAGGGTGTTTGGGCACCTCTTGAACGATTTACACGCACATCATGTGAGCAGCACGTGTAGTCTGTGTGGAACCATGTACTGAGAATCACACCAATCACTGAGTCAGTCTGTGTGTGCAGGCACAATGGGTTTCGAGACCGGGCACGCCCAGGTGGAGATGCAGCAAGGCTCGCTGTACAGCCTGGACACGGACCGTGACGTCAGGAAACAAATCTCCGGCGTCAACATCTCCAACGGTCTGGCCTGGACGGACGACAACCGCACGTTCTTCTACACCGAGTCCTTCCCGAAGAAGATCTACGCCTACGACTTTGACCTGGAGAAGGGGGAAATCAGTGAGTAGCCATCGAGTCATTGGGGTTTCATTGTTCAGCGGACTTAACTTCCAGTTCCACCAAACAAGGGTGACGGGGCTCATTACAATTTTGTACTCCCAACCAGGAGTCGAACTCACGACCTCAGCACTGCCAGACCAGCATTCTACCAGCTACGCTATCCCGGGACCAAAGTGGGTCATTTAGGTGCCCGAAGACACCGTGGCCAGATCGGAGGGAGTATTGATTATCCAAAGGTGTATAAACTGGAGCTAAAAAGTTAAGCAACCTTTCACAAAACAATGCATTCTTTCCACTTGATAATGCGCTCGGACTTTGTAGTTCAGTACAGTTTTAGCTGACCCACTTAGCTTGCCGTTAGTATCTTTTCACTGTGCAAGAGGAGTTGAAGAATTTGGACCAGGAAATGCTCAAACGAGTGTGCCAAGAAGGTGCCGGGAGGTAATTCAGACCGATGAACGTTATATCCATTAGACTCAGATGATTCAGACTCAGATGATTTTATTGCACAGACATTTGTCCATCGCAATGGAGTGAGCATATGATAACAGATATTTGGAGCGAAAAAAGGGAATACCGTTAACACTAATAACAGACATCATTGTGTACACACACACACACACACACACACACACACACACACACACACACACACACTCAGGTGTTGCTGCAAAGAGCAAGAGACGGTCGGAATTACAGTACATGGAGCGTGAGCAAAACTCGCGCTGTAAGCTTATACGTGAGCGGTATTCTAAATATAGGCCAAAAGCCCGTGTTACGGGTAGTGACACAACTAGCAGGCCAGTCTGCACGTGGCAGAGACACGATCTAGGGGGCCGTATCAAAGATACTGTTTCGCATCTTGAGAGCGAAAAACACATATTTTGCGAGTTGAGATACATGTGACGAATCGGAAGTGTTTAGAATGGACAGTTTTCTTGTTCTGAACATTGACAAGTCGAACTGGGACAAGTACCGAGTTCGCAAGTCGGCATACAGGGTACAATCAAAGAAAAAATGCAACTCGTCTTCTGGAGCATTGCCACAGTGTGGACATAGTTTTGCCAGTGGATTGGATGTTTGATACCTGAGCTTGTGACATTTCAAATCGGTAATACCAAGGCGGAATTTGGTGAACATATTTCTGATGTAGTATGCCGTAACAATATCGAGATACTTTTCTCTTTCGAGCAAACTCTTGAAGCTGCAATATAATTCGAAGCGTACACTGCCTGAAATTTTGGACGACCAGTTCTGTTTAAAACAATCAACCATTCGTTGCCTGAAAACTCGTAAAAACGCGTTCTTGTTTCCCACGCTTTGTGCCATCCAAACGTAGGCAAACCCGTTACGGCATAGCAATGCCTTTACTTTTGTCACCCATGTTACTTTGCCCTTCTCGTCCATATCTTTCAGCATTTGGTACGCCATTTTAGAAAATCTACCCTCGGGCAAAGAACATAGTCGTAGCCAGAAAGAAATGCACCTGACAGAAGCAGTTACATACAGCGGATAACGGCCGAGTTCACCGTATACCATTTGATTAGGTGTGCGTAAACCAACATTCAGTAGGCGCTTACAAGCAAAGAGGTGTACCTTCTCAATCTCAACACATTCGTCAGTACCCCATATCTCAGACCCGTACAGTAATATGGGTGAAACCTGAGCGTCGAATAGCTTGAAAAAGACATCAACATTATTACAATTTACTCTCCAGAGGGTTCTAAAAATATCAATGCAACATTTCTTTGCCTTTGTGGCAATATCTTGTACAGATCTATTCAGACTCAGGCGGGTAGTAAAATCTAGACCTAAATACTTGTACGAACTTACTACTTCTATACGTTCATTACCGTATTTCCACTTTTCATGCTTAGAAAGGCAACCACCATTTCTAAATACAATGACTTTTGTCTTATTCAAATTTACACACAAACCCAGCTTTTGAGACACTGTATACAAATTATTGAGTTGTGTTTGGAGACCATTCGGTGTGGCGGAAAGTAACGCAATGTCGTCCGCAAACATTAATAGAAACAATTCAATGGCACCTGGTGTAAGCTGAAACCCATGTTTACCCTGCTGACTAATAAATGAGGCCAGCTCATTGATTAAGAAGGAAAAAGGTGTAGGAGAGGCTAAACAACCCTGCTTAAGTCCCTGGAAACACTGAAAGTAGTCAGTACACGTGGACCTGTCACGTACGCAAAACAACACCGAACTGTACATAGATTTCAGAGCCGAGAGCATCTTACCACGGACCCCTAATTTGAGCAAAAGATTCCAAAGTATGTGCCTTTTTACGGTGTCGAAGGCTTTACGAAAATCAACAAAAGCAACGTAGACCTTTTTATTTTGTAGGAGGTGTTTTTGTACAAGTGCAAAAAGTGTAAATATATGGTCTGTGGTGGTGTATGTTTTCCTGAATCCAGCCTGAGTTTCAGACAAAATATTGTGACTGTCAGCCCAGGATGCCAACCTTTTATTCAGGATATGAGTATATAATTTACTGACACAACTGAGGAGGGCTATACCACGATAATTGTCAGGGTTATTTTTATTACCTTTCTTATGCAGTGGAAGTATAATTGCCTTACACCATTCCTGTGGGAAGACCCCTTTTGTGAACAGTGCATTGAAATACCTAGTCAGGAAAGGTGTTATTATAGCAGCTGCTGGTTTTAGAATTTCATTTATTACACAGTCGGGGCCGGGGGCTTTACCAGTTTTTGCATGTCGAATAGCATCAGACACTTCATTTTCAGTGATGTCAGCATCAAGTTCATGAAAAATTATGTCAGTGTCTACATCTTCACCTGTATGAGGAATATCACTATTCTGCTGGTCAGCAGACTCATTTAATATAGTGGAAAAGTGATCAAACCATTCCTCCTTTGTGATGTCATTTTTAACATGTGATTTGCGTCTCCATCGATTTATTTCTTTCCAAAATGCTTGCGAATTCCCTCGACTGCCAACAATACGATCTACACAGTCGGTTTTGTACTTACTTTCTTTGCTTTTAAGAAGGTTTTTATACATCTTTCTTGTCTGCACATATGTATCTCTGTCTGTTGCAGTTTTTGTACGATTAAACAACTTTAAGGCTTTACGTGTGTTTTTCTTCATCTCTGCACATTCCTTATCATACCATGGGTGACTCACCTTCATATTCACAGAATGATTTGTAAATCTAGATGTAGGCTGCTTTAACATACAACTGGCTACATCTTTAACAGCATCCGTAAACATATCAAGTGAACTATCTAAAGAGACGGCAATCTGTTCAGCAGCAACTGCAAGGCGAGTGTGAAAAACAGTGGAAGAGAGATTTTCATTGATGATGTGAATTTTCTCTGGATCCCAGACAAACTTTTCGGGTTGAACATAAGGTTCAAAGTTATCTGCGCTTGCAGAATCTGAGTAGTAACAGACTGCTATTTGTAGTTCTAGTGGCATGTGAACGGACTCAACTCTGTCTGCAACACGCAGTGAATGACACTTGGGTAGCAAGTCATTAGAAGCAATACAGTAATCATTTATACTTGTACCAGTGGAGGAAATGTAAGTAAGTTGCTTGGAAGTTACTGGGGTGCAAAGGCCATTTAAGATGAGAAATTCAAAACATGCACACAAGACTAGCAATTGTTTGCCAAAGGAGTTAACAACTGGGTCATCAGACTGTCTGTTTTTAAGAAACCAATCAACATCATGTGAAAGTGACACTTCAGGGTCCACCATAAACAGTTCAGAGTTTGGTTGCATATCTGCAGTTCGGCTGTTGAAGTCCCCGCAGAGCAAGAAATACACATCATTGAACTGTTCAAGGACACGGACTAAGCACTGTTCTACTTCCTGTATGTGACAGTTGTGATCCAAATCTCTGTAGAACGTGGAGTCGGATGGGGGGACATAGCAGCCGACATAAATAACGTCTTTGTCAGTTCCAAACACAGATTTGTCAAAACGGAGAACAACAACCTGGTCACAGACAACATCTACCTTGGCAACGCGATTTGCAAATGAGTTCTTGACAAGCACTACTACACCTCCTGAGCTTCTGCCAAAACGGGACAGTCTGACAGCAGGGGCAGAGAAGCAGGTGAAGTCAGACAAACTGTTTGGGGGAGTGAAATTACTACACAAGAATGTTTCTACTAAACACACAATGTCAAAGCTATTTACATACCGTATGAAGTCCGGATCACTAAGTTTGGTCGAAAGACCGTCAATATTCCAAGAGAGGATAGTGAGTGAGTGCTGGGACTCTTTACCGACTACACGCGTGTCACACACTGACATGTCACGTGCAGCTGGACTCGGGGCTTGGCCGGCGTCTCACGCGACATCACCGGTCATCTCGTCGTCGGCCGGGGTGCGCGGTGACTGGGTCTGACGTCTGCGGCGCTTCGGAGGGTGGGGGGAGGGGACGGAGAGCGTATCACGTGCTGCACTGTCGTCACGGTCAAGGTCAGTGCGGTGTGTAGTTGGGGTGTGTGGGGGCTGGCTACCGCTGCCACTCGTTCCGCTTCGATGCTCGCGGCTGCGGCCGAAGTTGTCGGTGTCGCTGGCGTTCCGTTGTCGTAGGGGGCCGGCTACCACCAGTTCGTTGCCCTTGTAGTAGGCATGGAACCCTTGGTCGCGCTTCTGCTGGATTTTCTCGCGTTGACGGGCCGTCAGATCGCCGGACACACCATTACTGACAGTGAAACACTGGAAATCAGTCCCATTTTTCGTGGAATGAACTGCGGTACCTCGTCTTTGATATCACCCATATGCGGTGGAGAAGGGCGTTAACCCATCAAACGCCCACCAACCCACCCTTTCCCGATGGCAATACCTAAAGAAGTCTTTGCTGCTTATTGTTGTAGGCAACAAGCGTGTAGTGGTGGACTATCCTGATGACCCGAGTTACGGTTTTCCTGACGGTTTGACTATTGACACGGACGGCAAGCTGTGGGTCGCCAGCTACAACGCTGGGGCGGTCTTCAAGTTCGACCCGGAAACAGGTAAGTTCCTATTGAAGTATGAAAACCTTGCCATCTAAAAAAAAAAATAGTTTGAAAACATTCTTGTGCAAGAAAACATAAAATAAACAAATAACATCCTGGCCAGATAAAATATATCACTGTTCTGCATGTGACACTAGACTGCGAAGAGATAGATATCTAGAGTATTTGGTTGTGCAGTTATTACTTATGTGAATGTTTTCCTTTTTGCACAGTAGACAAAAGAATGCTAGCCCGGTTGTTGTTGTTGTTGTTGTTGTTGTTTCAACATTTTGTACTCTCAAACGTATGATCATGTGAATTTTGTCTCTGTGTGTGTGCTTCAGGCAAAACTCTGCAAAAGGTTGAAATCCCAGCGAAGCAGACGACATCTGTGTGCTGGGGCGGGAAAAACCTGGACGAGCTTTACGTCACCTGTGCGCGGGTCTACCTGTCGGAAGAAGAATTCCAGAGAACCCAGCCATTGGCTGGCTCTGTTTTCAAGGTCACTGGCCTCGGAGCCAAAGGCCGTCCGGCCTATATGTATGAAGGATAGACGGACTCAGTTCCTACGGCTTTCTTGGTCAATGTTGCTGATTAAATGTTTGTGCAAAATGATTCACACATTATTATTTTCGATGCGGAGTAATTTGCTTGCACGCACGCGAGCACGCACGCTTCCTTTTTGGCTCCCTTGTGTAACAATGGGAGTCTATGTTGTAACCCTCCGTCGTCTGTCTGTGTGTGTGTGTGTGTGTGTGTGTGTGTCTGTCTGTGGGTGTGTCCGCAGTAAACCTTAACATTGGCATTTTCTCAGAATCTACAAAGAGCAGAGTCACCAAACTTGGCATACCGATAGGCAGCCATAAGACCTTTCAAAATATATAATTTTGAATGACCTTGACTCAAGGTCAAGGTCACTAAAGCTGTCTGTTTGAAAATTTTACATAGGCATTTTCTTGGAGTCTACAAATGCCAGAGGTTTTGAACTTTGCATGATGATAGACATTGATAAGAACTTTACAGATATACATGTATTCAATGGCCTTGTGTGAAGGTCAAGGTCAGACAAGTTATTTTCCGCATTTCCGTAGAAAACCTTAACATTGTCATTTTCTCAGAATCTACAAACAGCACAGGCACCAAACTTGGCATGCTGATAGACAGCCATAAGGCCTTTCAAAATATATCATTCTGAGTGACCTTGACTCAAGGTCAAGGTCACTAAAGCTGTTTGTTTTAAAATTTTGCATTGGCATTTTCTTGGAATCTACAAAAACCGGAGGTTTTAAACTTTGCATGATGATAGACATTGATAACAACTTTACAGAGGTACATGTATTCAGTGGCCTTGTGTCAAGGTCAAGGCTGTACAAGCTATTTTCCGCATTTCCGCAGTAAACCTTAACATAAACATTTTCTCAGAATCTACAAAAAGCAGAGGCACCAAACTTGGCATGCCTATAGACAGCCGTAAGACCTTTCAAAATATATCATGTTGAATGACCTTGACTCAAGGTCAAGGCCACTAAAGCTGTCTGTTTTAAAATTTTGCATTGGCATTTTCTTGGAATCTACAAAAACCAGAGGTTTTAAACTTTATATGGTGATAGACATTGATAAGAACTTAACAGATATACATGTATTCAATAGCCTTGTGTCAAGGTCAAGGCCGTACAAGCTATTTTTGTGAAACCGTAACATTGGCATTTTCTCAGAAACAACAAACAGCAGAGGCGCCAAACTTGCCATGCTAATAGACATTGATAAGAACTATATACCCATACCACTTTAAATGACCTTGACTTTGAGTCAAGGTCATTAAAGCTGTTGTCAATTTCAATATTACCGTCTTTGGAGAAACTACAAATACTAGAGGCATCCAACTTGGTGTAATGATAGACATCTTATTTGAATGACCTTGGCCCAAGGTCAAGGCCATATAGTCAGTTTTGGGGAAAAGTGTAATATTGCCAGGAACTAAGAACACCAGAGACACCTTACTTGGTTTGATGATAGATAGTGGTAAGATTTTTTACTCTTTTGAATGACCTTGACCCATGCCACAAGGGAGCCATGGAGGCTTTTGCCTCTCTAGTTTAATTTTGGGTGTTTTTTATATATTATTATTATTAACAACATCAAATCGAACAAAGATAAATACATTGATACAACTACATCTTTCAAAAAAGTTAGAATAAGAAAACAACAATGATACCTTTATGCCTTTTAAGAAACTCTCTCAACCAACCCCTACATTTATACACAAACATCTTCCAATAGTACATTCATCGCACATACATTACATACATTTGTCCCCCACCCCCTACACACACACACACCCAACAACACCCATACAGGAGACAGACACAAAGAGCACACACACATACACACAAAAAACACAAAAAAGACACACACAAAAATTAAAGCATACGTTAGCTGGCTTTGCAGCAACGTCTGATCGAGGTTTACCCGTGTTACCAGAAAATGTGGGCCCCATCCACCCCAGCTCTAGTGCCTAATGAGTGTTGTCACGGTCAGCTGTTCACTTTTGGGGGTGAAATTGTATTTTGCTCAAATCACGTAAACTGATCGCACAGAAAAATCTCTTCCCAAGTATTTGCCAGTGCACTTTTGAATGGCAGTACATGAGCACATGCTGTGAATGATATTCTTCTTAACGCCAAAACACGTTCAACTGCTCTACGCATCATTTTCTCACAAAACAGAGCGCAGAATGTTAAGGGGGTACATAACTCACTAGTCACCGTACCAGAACACTAAAATGTCGCAGAAAATGTATGCTGCTAGAGGTAAGAGTCTGAATGCTCGTGGTATAAACAGCTTACATGATTGGTTCTCGCGGTAAACGACTTGAACTAATCATTTAAGCTCAGTTTATCCTAGGCTATGCGGTAAGATTTGTATCTAATCTATCTGGTACAGGGCGACAGTGTGAAGATTTACCTATTCAGCGACACACGATGCTGATAAAGCATAATTATTGCTGATGAATAACTGCATTAGTGAGCTGTGTTCAAACTACTTTGTTGTAGTTACGAGGCAAGACTTAGCATGCACCGACAGACTGATACAAGATAGTTCGGACTAGTCTGTTGAATGAAGTGGGTCAGTGATGTAGGTCAGTAAGTGTGTACCATAACTGATGTACATGCAGGTAACAAGTGTGTGTGTGTGTGTGTGTGTGTGTGTGTGTGTGTGTGCGTGCGTGCGTGCGTGTGTGTGCGTGCGTGCGTGCGTGCATGCGTGCGTGTGTGTGTGTGTGTGTGTGTGTGTGTGTGTGTGTGTGTGTGTGTGTGTGTGCTGGGTGGGAGTTGGGGGGGGGGGGGACGGCTTGAAATCCTGTATCGCTACTTTTTCTTTCTTTTTCTCTTTTTTTTTTTCCTATTTTTTAAATTCTACTTTTTTCCTTTTTCCCCCCCCCCTTTTTTTTTTGGGGGGGGGGTGCGGGGGGGGGGGGTGCGGGGGGGGGGGGGGTAGGTGACAAAAAGCAAGGTATATAAGATACTCGCAACTGACAAATTAATAATTTTTATTTATGGCAGAAGAATGGCACAATTTGATTTGGTTTGGTGCTGTTGCCATTGTTGTTGCCGGTACAGTTTTAGCATTATTGTTTCGAACAACATTTCGGTGTCTACGTATGGCTGTCGTCACTTCTGATTGATATAATGGAATGAACGTATAAATGCCCCGTTGGTGGAAAAAAGGACGTGAAACGCCCAAACACCCACCCACCCTCCTACTGGAAAGTCGCCGCACGTTCTAAGAAAGCCACATTTCGCTAATACTCAGTGATGCAGTACACGTATTATGTATATTAGAAGCCCATGCCCAGATCGGGGAGTGGACGGAGCACACACTGACCTCTTTCAGCAAACATACACTGACCTCTTTCAGCAACTGAACAGCCCTAGAGCTTTGTAACTGAGTGCGCCTCCCCCCCCCCCCCCCCCCGCCCCCCACTCCCCTCCTTTCAAGTGTGCCCTAATGCTGTATTTTTGATATGCATCCAGAGCATCTTCAATTTCATTCAAGCTGAAACATTCACAGTTACAAGCAAGCCGGGAGGCATGTGCTCACTTCACACACAGTTTATGGTTTTATTATTTATGCAGCTCTGATCAACATAAAAAGATAACCCATCGGCGTCTGTTCATTCAGTTGAGGCAACCTCACAAGCCACTTGATGCACTGGCGCCGGCGGGCGGTCAAGGTCACACTGACTGTTTTTCCCATGTCTTTGCTCGAGCTACAAAGAGAATGGAAAGTCAGTTGCCCCGCGGAGATAAAACAAAGGAGCAGCCCTTTTTCAAGTTCAGTTTTGTGTGTGTGTGCGTGCGTGCGTGCGTGCGTGCGCGCGTGCGTGCCGTGCAGGCGTGCGTGCCGTGTGTGTAAGTTTGCGATGGTAGATCTGCTGATTATTTTAGGCTACGCCCGGTATATCATTGTGGTGTATCAGTTTTAACATACCGCCTGTGCATTAATTGTGGACGAGAGGCCGGTTCATGGAGTAACCGACTCAGCGGCGTCACAGTGAAAGAATTTGACTGGACGGAGCTCGCTCAGTTTCGTGAAGATCGAGGTCAGCGACTATCTTAAAAAGTTTGAGAGGCCACGCAAACAACACATTGTTTCTCTGCTCAGTAGTGCCGACTGAGTACTGTGACGTTGTCAGTCTCAAGTTCCGCTGGCACTTCAGTGCTCAAGTTCAGAATTCCTTGAGGTGGGTATATTCAGTTTTACTGGCCCTACGGCTGAGAGCAGATAGTGACGAACAGTATTCTTGCGTCAGTATCCGGCGTCATAATCAGTCAGTGCTGATTTGAACATCAAGTTACGTCCGAAATGGGTGGAGCCGGGGTGGCCGAATGGTAGAGCGTTGGACTTCTAATGCTCGCCGGGGTCGTGAGTTCGTGTCCCGGCTGAGGCCAAATATCTGTGCTGGCCTTTTCATCGTTGCCCCATGGAGTCTTTGATTATATCACCCGTATGTGGTGAAAAGGACGTCAAAGCCCCAAACGCCCACTCACCCACCCACGACCGAAATGGACTCGGCCGGTGGCCGCCCAGCCCCAGCCACGGTCGGTACATCCTTCGGGCAAATGGTGGCATTTGTACTAATACTGAGCCGACGGTAATGAAGATGGTACTGCCGGATTAGTAAAAACTGATAATCCAGTCTGTACCAGATGATACTGTCAGTGTTTCCAGTGGCTCAGTCAACAATCGGCTGCAGTGAGTGTTCAGTCTCAGGAGAGTGAGCGGGCAGTTAGTCCACGCAAGGAAGCGTCAGTGCTACTAACGCCTGTACAGGCACTAGGCACTACATATGCATCTACAACGATTATTCCACAGGGCTCACGGCACCTCCCCCTCGGCCCCGCCCCCCCCCCCCCCCCCCCCGGCACCCCTCTCCCCTGGCCCTTCTCCGTCTCCTGCCCTACGCAAGCTGATCTCAGTAATTGCGCTGCGCGAGTTGTTGTTCAAGTGTTGTTTGTTTGTTTCACCTTTTGTTTGGCCGGTTTTGTCAAGTTAAGCAGCATGACTTTGTCGGTGGGACAGCGGCTTGCACTAGTGAGACCGCGCACACGGTCAGCCTGGTCAGTTCAGGTAATACTGAGTGAACTCGGCTGTCAGCCGGGACATGGAGTGCACTGTGCGATGATACGCCCCCTTCAGTCTGGTAGGTGTGTGTGTGGGGGGGGGGGGGGGGGAATTCGCCAGTGTTGTCTCCTCTAAAATGAAGAAGACGAGGCAGACCGGGCCAAAACTGAGAGGCGGGGAAGTGCGGAGACTGACGTACCGGCCACTTTCGGAGTCACGGCATGGCGGAGTCAGTCAAGGCAAGGAACTTCTCATGGAACTGAACAGCACCGAAAGTTGCGGGAAACTGACTAAGTGGAAAGTCTTCAGTGGCTGCTGCCTCATGTTGTGCCAGAGCCGGGGCACGCACAGCCTTGACGATGATCAGTGATGATGACGATGACTCCGGCGATGATGTCTCCTCTACCCTTACCCTTTACACCGTGGCCGAGATCACATACAAACACAGTTTCCTCCCTTGCGGCGTCCAAGGCCGCAGTCAGCCTCGACTGATTTCGCTCAGGAAGGTGTAGCCGTCGGAGCAGTGGTAAACTGAGCTTTAAAGTGAGATAGCGTGAATTCGGGGAAATGGCTGACGAAGCCGATATCGTACGGGAATAAGTTTGTCTGATGGTTATGTTTTTGGCTTTGTGTCGGCATGACTCGAAACGGCCATAAATGTGTAGAAAAATGCATGCTGCGCCTTTTGATTATATCACACTGTAATTACAGCCGTGGGAGGTACTTAGAAGAAAACGGTAAAAGTTAGGGTCGCCGCCGGATATATGTTCTGAGTGCAGAGCGGAGGCCGGCCCGCCGCTGAGTCAGTCTCTGAGTAGCGAATACAGGGAAATAACTCTGTGCGGATACGCGGTGAAAAGATGGCCTTGTCGCTGTCTCGCGTAAACATAGGATGAATGTCGTGGCTGTGTTCTTCACACCGTCTTCACTGCAAAACATAATTCTTGAGACCGTAGGGTCCCGAAATAGTCTTCTTACCAGATTGGCCAGCCATATATGTGCGATACCGTTTTTACCTCCGGCCAACTTCTGTCTGGCAGGAACTGTCTGGGCAGATCAGCCCCATTCCCTATTAATTTTGCGTTACGGTAGCGAGCTGCACCGGCCTTTTTTCAGTGGGTATAGCGCAGATGATCTCATAGTGATTGCACTGATCATATCGACAGGCTACTAACCACAGCCCCGTCAGTCGCTGAACCATGTCGTCACCGAAGGTTGAGGTGCTGTTGAAGAATGTGTGCAGCCAAATTGGCGAAGGACCGCACTGGGACGACGCATCACAGTCTCTCTACTTTGTCGACATTCAGAAAGGCGATGTGTACCGCTGGTTCTCGGCCACCGGGGACCTCAGCAAGGTACACTTGGGTACGTGTCATGCAATCATGGAATTTTCTGTAGCCTTGGGTGACTATAGACGGTCATATTCAGATACTAAAACTGTGTATAAGGTGAGTGGTGTTGGCACCCATGCCGCAAGAAAATGAGTGTGTAATCAAGGGAGGTCAATCTCTATCCTTATCGTAACTTACACTCTAAGCGGTTATGCCCCATGTAATTGCTTGACATGAACGGTCCCATCCCCGTACCGGGGGCCGTAACGTGAACACTAGTGTTAACGTTACGGCCCCCGGTACGGGGATGGAACGGTCCATGTTAGAACGCTTAGATCGAAGTCGTAGCCGGACTACTCCAATCAGATGCTCAAAACTGGACTCAGTCAGACCCACGATTTATTATTATTATTATTATTATTATTATTAAGGTTATAATATCTGCACCCCTTGTCACAGTTTTAGTTACCCTTCAGTCTCAGTGCGGTCGGTTCAGTCGGGCTTCGGCAGTTCTTCAGTTAGAGTGCCGGGCCGGGAACTGATCAGTGATGATTGTTTAACTTGAACTGATAATTAAAACTAGTGCCGGTGTTTTCTAACCTGGAGATCGTTGTACCCGGGCAAGAGTAGACTATTCAGGTTGTGTGTGTGTGTGCGTGCGTGCGTGCGTGCGTGCGTGCGTGCGTGCGTGCGTGCGTGCGTGCGTGTGTGTGTGTGTGTGTGTGTGTGTGTGTGTGTGTGTGTGTGTGTGTGTGTGTGTGTGTGTGCGTGCGGTGTGTGTGTGTGCGTGCGGCGTGTGTGTGTGTGTGTGTGTGTGTG
>JACVVK020000002.1:4852500-4890000 GCA_018292915.2 Batillaria attramentaria
GGTTACATTCACTCAGAAACTAGAACTGCGTGCGGCATTTGCTGGAAGGTGAGTGCTGGCATTGTGTGAGCACCGGCCCATGCAAGAAGAGATGATTGGCTCTTTACGGGACTGTTGTATTTTTCTCCTGCTATGTCGCTCTCTCGGTGCACTCGCAGAGAAGACACGGGATACAACAGGCTGGAACTCCAATACTTTATTAACAGAAGATGCGCAAGAACAAACTCATGAAAGAGGAAGAACCCAGAACGCTGTGCAGTGCCGCTTATATACTAACAGGTCAGATCTAGAACATTCTACAACATACTGGCAAGTACGGAATCTTTCCTGGGTCACGTAATCTACTGACGTTACTGCACTCGCATGTTCTGGGATGGTCTAGAAATTTCCATCGAAATGCAGTGACTTTTCGCGATCTCTACAACACCTCCCTACCAAAATTGTTGTTTCACAACAAACTTCAACAACAAAGTCTGTCTCTGGGTTTTGGTGTTCTTTTGGATCGTCTGGGGTTGTCTGGACCATACTCGGGAACAGGTGGCTTGGTCCTGGGCAGTCGTGGTCTGCTCTGGTTCTGTGTCGCTGGCACGTTCTCCAGAATCTCCATGGGATGGTCGATCGGGAGCTCAGAGGCTTCTGCTGTATCACCAGGTTCGTTGTCCTCTTCAGAAGCGTAACGTGGGCGCAACTGTTCCCAGTGTCGTCTCCAAACTGGGCCACGAGGAACTACCTTGACGTTGAAGCAGCGAGTACCCGTAGACTTCTTGACCACTGCTGGTACCCATCTGGGGTGCTTGGCATGGTGAGGTCCATAGTACAGTGCGTATACTGGATCTCCAGCCTTGTATTGCCTGGTCACCTTGGCGACACCTCCTGGGTCCGGAGTCACCTGAGTTTTAGATGCCTCCTTGGATTGCTTGCCCTGAGCTATGTGTGCTGGCGAGGGAAGCAAAGTGTCGATCCTTGTCCGAATCTGTCTGGACATCAAGAGTTCACTCGGAGAGAATCCGCAGGATGTCGGCATTCTCCGGTACTGCATAAGAAACTCTTGAAGTGCTCGCTTCGGGGGCAGAGAAGACTTCCTGAGAGCTTGCTTGAAAGTCTGCACCAGCCGTTCTGCAGCTCCATTGGTAGCAGGATGATAGGGCGCTCCTGTCAGGTGCGTGATCCCACGTTCCTTGCACCAGCTCTGGAACTCTTCAGAAACAAAGGTGGTTGCATTGTCGGAGACCAACGTGTGTGGGTATCCGAAGTGAGCGAAGTCTTCTTCCAGCAGGTCTAGAGTAGCTCTAGTGGACGTGGATGACGTTGGGTGGATGCATGGGTACTTTGAGTAAGCATCCGTGATCACCAGCCAGTTGGTGCCCATGAAGTTGATGGCGTGGTCCAAGTGAACTCGGCTCCATGGCTTCTCTGGTAACATCCAGGGATGAACTGGTGGTTTGGATGGCTTGTTTTGATGTTCGCCGCATGAGTCACATCGTCGACTCGTCATCTCTATTGCAGCGTCGATACCAGGCCAGTATACTGCAGTTCTTGCCAACTGCTTCATGCGTTCCATGCCGAAGTGTCCGATGTGCAGAAGATCAAGGATCTTGGGCTGCAGGCTTTGTGGAATCACAACTCTTGTACCATAGATGAGGCATCCATGGCAGATACTGAGAGAATCAGACAACTTCTGGAACTTTCTGACATCTTCGTTGATCTCAGCGTGCTTCAGCGGCCACCCTTCGCGCAAGTAGCGCATCACTGTAGCTATCACTGGATCTTTGCCTGACTCTTGACGAAGGATGTTGGAGTCGAAAGGTTTGACTTGAAGACTGAGAACTCGGATGGCGCACACCATGTCCGTGTCTTCCCCACTCTCCTCCCTGTCAAAGTCGATGTCGTCTCCTGAAGGCAAGCGACTGAGGGCATCTGCATTGCCGTGATCTGCAGTTTTCCGGTACTCGATCGTGTAGTCGAACTGGTTCAGCCATAGGGCCCACCGAGCTAGTCTGTTAGCTGCAAGAAGTGGTGTCCCTTTCTTTGGTCCGAACAGCGCCGTCAGGGGCTTGTGATCAGTCACCAGTATGAACTGTCGTCCGTACAGATACTGGTAGAATTTCCGCAAACCATAGATGATGGCTAGGGCTTCTTTGTGGATTTGGCTGTAGTTTCTTTCTGCAGCTGTAAGAGTCTTGGACACATTGGCAATTGGGCGCTCGCTTCCATCCGGATAGCGATGAAACAGTACTGCTCCAATTCCAACGTTGGATGCGTCACAAGCCAGCCCCACAGGCTTTTCTGGGTCGAAGTGTACAAGCACTTGATCAGAGGAAAGCACCTGCTTCAGCTGTTCAAAAGCTGCTTGTTCCTCTTCTCCCCACTTCCAGGGATTTGCCTTCTTTGTCAGGCGGTAGAGCGGCTCTGCCATAGTAGCCAGGTTTGGGATGAATTTCCCGTAGAATTGTACTGAGCCCAGAAAAGACTTCAAGCTTGAGACATCCGTAGGTGGTGGCATCTTCAAGACTGCCTCGACTTTGGATCCTTTGGAGATTCCTTCAGCCGATAGAGTGTGTCCAAGGTATTCCACACTGGGTTGAGCAAACAGGCATTTTTCACGACGGCATCTGAGTCCTTTGTCGTTCAGACGCGTGAGTAGTCGTTCCAGGTTGCTCAGATGATCTTTGGCATCCTTCCCGCTGGTGAGTATGTCGTCTTGGAAGACGGCAACTCCAGGTAGATCACTGGTCAGATTTTCCATGATCTCCTGAAAATAACCAGGTGCTGACTTGATTCCGAAAGGTAGTCGTTGTTGCAGAAGTACCCCGCGGTGAGTGCTGAGGGCTAGTCTGCGTTGACTTTCTGGTGCCAGCTTGATCTGGTTGTAGGCATCAGCGAGGTCGATCTTTGTGTAACCGAATCCTCCTCCCAGCTTTTGCATCAGTTCCTCTGGGAGAGGCATTGGGTGACGGTGATCAGCAAGTTGATCGTTGATCCCGACTGAGTAGTCACCACAGATCCGCAGTTTTGGCTTCAGGGCGCCTGTACCGTTTGTCTTACGAATTGGAACAACTGGTGTTCCATAGTCGTTGAACTGGACTGGCTTCCAGACTCCTTTGGCGATGCCTTCTTCGTAGCCTTTCGTCAGGTCATCACGAAGAGCGAACGGAACCGGCCTTGCCTTGTGAAAAACCGGCTTCGCGTCAGACTTGAACTTGATTTCCAGCTCAAAATCCTTCAGACATCCCAATTCTTCATTGAAGAGATCTGGGAACTTGTCGCAGAGAGTGTGGCAATCCTTTTGAAGAGAAGCATAAGTTGTGCTGGAGGTCTTCGGATGCGATTCTTTTGCACCCTCGCTCTTGACTTGACTCTCTATGCTCTTCAGTCCAAGGGCATTGTCCACTGAAATTCCCAGAGCCTGGATCGCGTTCCGTCCAAGTAGGTTGAGATCAGGGATCTTGGTGACGATGTAGGGAATGGAGCTCTGTTTACCAGTCACTGGGTCCTTAGTCTGGCCCATGAAGGTGCCCAACACGGGTAGGTCGTGCTTGCTGGCAGACTCGTACCGATGTGTGACGTCATCCAGCTTCGGTTTTCCCAGTTGTTTCCAGACTGGCACAGAAACAAAATTTCCTGTGGTTGCGGTGTCCAGCTCCATCGTGAACTGTTGATCCTGGATTGTGACTGGAACGTCCAACCTAGGAGTGTCTTGGGGAACTTCGCCGAGGATGGCTTTGACGAGCTCTGCTTTTGTGATACTTTTCACTGAAGATTTTGCAGGATGTCGTCCCCCTTGTTGCTGTTGATGCAGCTTTTTCCTGCAAACAGCCTCCAAATGTCCTATCTTCTGACAGAAGTTGCATTTGGAGTCTTTGTAGTAGCAGTCTGTTGCTTTATGAGCCTTTCCACACCTGTAGCACTTTGCTGAATTGCTGGTCGTGGAGTTAGACTGCTGGTGGTTCTTTGGTTGACCCCCTTTGTTGTTCGCCTTGACTTTGTTGACCGGCCTGGGCTTGGAACCGTAGACAGTTTCCTTGGCCACCTTTGCCGCGTCTTCAGTCTCTATGGCGATCTTGACAGCCTTGGCAAAATCCAACTCGGTGTCCTTGACCTTGAAAAGAGCCTTCAAGACAGCTTCGTTGTTGACAGAACATATGAATCTCTGCCTAAGAGCTTCATCTTGTGGATCTTGGATCGAAAGAAAGTCACAGGTAGCCGCGTCTTGACGTATACGGGCTGCCAGCTCCTGGAGTGTTTCGCCTGGCTTCCGTTCCATGTTGCTCCAGAACTTGAAACGTTCTCGCACTATGAACAGTTTTGGGTCAAATTGTTCTTTCATGAACTTGACAATTTGGTCCATCGTCAGGCTGTTGATGTCCGTTTTTGGATTCTGTTGAGCAGCCAGATTTGCCAGTTGCTTGTAGACAGCCGGAGTCTGATTGGTGAGGAAGACTTGAGCCTTGCGGTCGTCAGGAACGGCGTTGGCGACAAGAAATGTGCAGAATCTTGACCAGTAATCAGGCCACAGTTCTGAAGTGGAATCAAAGGCAGCGAAAGGTGGAATAGCGGCGGTCGAAACAGTAGAAGTGTGAGGACGGGTACTTGCGCTGGAATCCCCAGTCGGTGTCTGAACTTGAATCATCTTCATCAACGCACCCATCTGCTCTCTTTGGACTGCTAATTCTTCTTCATGCTGCTTTGCTTGAATCCTCATCTGTTCCTTCTGCTGTTCATTCTGCTGTTCCATTTGTTCCTTCTGCTGTTCCATTTGTATCTTCATCTGTTCCTTCTGCTGTTCTAATTGCTCTCTAAGCAATTTTATCAGCTCCGCTGTCTCTGCCATGGTCAGTCGTCAATTTTCGCTGCTGCAACAGTTGAAGGGGTGCAACTTCTGTAGTTGGAGTTTCTTGAGTACTGGAGAGTACTGTCCCTTCGTAGGTAGATCAATGTCGAATCCTGTCGGCGACGCCAAATATTTCTGTTGTATTTTTCTCCTGCTATGTCGCTCTCTCGGTGCACTCGCAGAGAAGACACGGGATACAACAGGCTGGAACTCCAATACTTTATTAACAGAAGATGCGCAAGAACAAACTCATGAAAGAGGAAGAACCCAGAACGCTGTGCAGTGCCGCTTATATACTAACAGGTCAGATCTAGAACATTCTACAACATACTGGCAAGTACGGAATCTTTCCTGGGTCACGTAATCTACTGACGTTACTGCACTCGCATGTTCTGGGATGGTCTAGAAATTTCCATCGAAATGCAGTGACTTTTCGCGATCTCTACAACAGGGACTCTAATCGGTTATGCCTAATGTCAGAAGTCAAGCATACGACAATCATGTTCAGTTTTGATGAACGTTTATTACTTATCTGCGTCCTCTGTTATCGTCGTCGCCGCCGGTGGTGCTGTTGCCGTTGCAGGTGTATTGTCCCCCAGCTGGCCGTAGAAACGCTAAGTGAACCAGTGAAAATTTAGTCACTGAGGACACTAAAGGCAGATAGAGTAAATTTGAATTAATTTCTCCGTTTCCCTCTCAATCTGTGTGTGTGTGTGTGTGTGTGTGTGTGTGTGTGTGTGTGGCGGTGTGTGTCACGGTGTGTGTCACGGTGTGTGTGTGTGAGAAGACGGCACGGTCAGCCTAGTGGTGCCCCGTCGTGCTGGTGGTTACGTCATCGGACTGGGTCTGCGGCTGTCGTTGTTGGAGTGGGACACAGCCACCGCCACCACCATCGCCGAGGTGGATGAGATCCCCACCAACCGCTTCAACGACGGCAAGTGTGACGCAAGCGGCCGGCTATGGGCAGGTAAAACCTTGGCAAAATTGAACATTTCTCGTGGCGGCGTAGAAATACGAGGGGTGCAGTGTTTCGAACTTGAAAACAGTTAGACGAGGGGTTGGGTGTTTGGGAGTTTAAATGTCCTTTTCCACCACGCATGGGTGATATTAAAGACGGGGCAACGAGAAAAATGCCCACTGCACATTATTTAGCCCCAGCCGGCCGGGAATCGAACTCACGACCCGAGCATTGAAAGTCCAACGCTCTACCGGTTAGACTTTAGTACAGTAATGACACATTGTGATGAGCGTGTATCTAACGTCTGTGTCTTACCTTCGGTGCCATGGGGAGCCGGGGTGGTCGAATGGTAGAGCGCTGGACTTCTAATGCTCGGGTCGTGAGTTCGATCCCAGCTGGGGCCAAATATTTGTGCTGGCTTTTTCATCGTTGCCCCGTCTTTGATATCACCCTATGTGGTGGAAAAGGACGTTAAACCCCCAAACACCCACCCACACACCCACCCACCTTCGGTGCCAACTATAAAATTCTGACCGTTAGCTTTTATGCAATTCCTGTTTGGTTGGTTTTCTTCCTGTTGTTTTTGTTGTTGTTGTGTTTCTAATTTTGTGTGTGTGTGTGTGTGTGTGTGTGTGTGTGTGTGTGTGTGCGCGTGTGTGTGTGCGTATGTGTGTGGTTCTCTATTTCCTAATCCTAGCACCAAGTCTCGCTAGACATTCGTCCCTCATGCCCTGAGTGTATACGACGTTCTTACCCTATTAATTTAACAGGCACAATAGGCAAGCAAGACGGGCAACCCATGGCGGCGTTGTACAGCCTGGACACCCAGCGGCGGATCCAGAAACACTTGTCAGGCATCGGCATCTCAAACGGACTGGCCTGGACTGAAGACAACCGCACCATGTTTTACATCGACACCGACACCAGGAAAGTAAAAACCTACGATTTCGACTTGGCCAACGGAGTTATCAGTGAGTTGATTATTCATCACTCATTTGGAACAGCTTGGCTTTTGTATGTCCGCCATGCTGAGTCTGCTGGTTCATTCATTGGGGCGGTCGGTGGTCTAGTGGTTAAGAGACTTATCACCAATGCGAGAGATCAGGGGTTCGAGTCCCACTCGGGGCAAAAAAAAAAAAAAAAAATTCCTTCTCGTATGTGGCACCGTTCATTCGTGCCGATCGTCGGGGGTTCTCTCCGGGTGCTCCGGCTTCCTCCCCCTCTGCTTTGGAAATGTTCAGCCTACCAAATTTGAAAAAAATAAATGCAATTCTAAATGTCGAAATTTAAATAGCTGAGCTGACCCTTCGCACCACGTGACTGTAATGTGTTCATGTCCAGTGTGTGAGAGAATGCGTGTGATTCACTTGAGCGTGCGTGTTGGGTTCAGTTCGCGGCGCTTTGAGCCGATTCATGAAATTGGGTAAAGCGCCTATACAATACTCATTATTATTATTATTATTATTCATCGTAGCTCAGGTAGAATGGATTAACGACTGCGCCGTGCAAGAGAAAACTTTTTTTTTTAAATTTTATTTTATTTTTTTAATTTTTTTGCACAGGCAACGAGCGTACAGCAGTCAACTGCCCAGATATCCGTCCTGATGGTATGACAATCGATACTGACGGGAAACTGTGGGTGGCCGGGTTTGGCGCGGGTGCTGTCTTCAGGTTCGATCCCGAGACAGGTAAGTGTATGTGAACACCGGCAGCTCGAAAAACTAAGAGGAAAAATTACCATACTATTCGTTAACGATGGAATTTAAGTCCCCGCGTCTGCCCACAGTTCAGTGCTGAGCCCGGTGAAGAATCACGTGCTGTCCTTCTCACCAGGGCACCTCAGTTTTGAGTGGGATTATTCGGGCTCAGTTCTGACCTGCATACACTAATTTTCACTGAAATGATGTACAAATACTGATCCCCCCCCTCCCCGCCCCCCTCCCTTCTCCTGCAGGACAAACTCTGCAGAAGATCGACATCGACGGAGCCAAGCAGACGACATCTGTGTGCTGGGGCGGGAAGAACCTGGACGAGCTGTACCTCACCAGTGGACGAAACATGACTGACGCGGAGTATCAGCAGCAGCCTCTCGCGGGTTCTGTCTTCAGAATCACCGGTCTTGGAGCTAGGGGTCGCCCCGCGTATCAGTATGAAGGCTAGAATGGCAACAACATTACCGTTCACTTTTTATTTTGACGGGAAAATAAAAATCAGGATTTTAACTCATCAAGGACGGGAGACTTTGGTCAAAGGTTCAGTCATGCACCACCCACATAAACGTCATCAAAAATGATTTCTCCATCCATTTCTATAAATAAGTACACAAAATGTCAAGTGTGTCAGTGTGACTTCAGTTAAGCCCGCTAGAGAGGTTTGTTTACATGTATCTGTATCTTGAAATCCGATTTATTGGGTACATGTGTCATAAAGCCGTAACCCCCCCCCCCCCCACCCCCCGCCCCTTTCCAATGCTCCAACACACTGTAATCATCTTTTCAGTCGCTCCACACAACTTATTTCGTCAGGGGATATTGAGAACGCACTTGACTAGTTCGCTCGTACTTGATTACTGAAGAAATGAAATGAACTTGTATAGCTACAGACATCCCACGTCACCCTTCTTTCAACACTCCCGGCTGGGGCCAAATATTTGTGCTGGCGTTTTCATCGTTGCCCCGTCTTTGATATCACCCGTTTACGGTGGAAAAGGACGTTAAACCCCCAAACACCCACCCTCTTTCAACACTTCTACGAAATCAAAGGCATAACCTCTTGTTTTTGTTGCGTGAGTGTGATGGGCGATGTAATAGGTAATAACTTTTATTCAGTGTTACCGTCACAGACTTTGATATATAGTTTCATCTGTTTCATGTCAGTGTGCGTGTGTTTTTCATTTCTGAAGTATGTTAACTTTAGTGAGTTGAAAACAGTACATGTCGCAGCTTGTTCTGCTGGGGAACAACTACACTAATGCAGCTAACGACTTGTTTAGTTTTGTTTGGTGCCAGTAACTTCGACTGTGTATATATAAGGAAGTTCTCTCTCTCTCTCTCTCTCTCACACACACACACACACACACACTGTGACACACACACACACACACACACACACACACTGTGACA
Organism: Batillaria attramentaria; assembly: GCA_018292915.2. Lineage (NCBI taxonomy): Eukaryota > Metazoa > Mollusca > Gastropoda > Batillariidae > Batillaria > Batillaria attramentaria. Next base: position 4,861,412 of record JACVVK020000002.1, read on the forward strand.
CACACACACACAGCTGATAGAACATTCAATTTTTTAATTTTTCAAAACAAACGGACCAAATGTGAACAAATTCGTAAAATAATTTACAGGAAAACTCAATAACTTTACCTCCTCCTCCTCTTCAACAGTGATTAGAACAACCTAACTGAGCCACAAATGAAAAGGCACAATGCACGTAGTGACATAGCCTTCCCAATGAAAGGGGTGACCATGCACAACATGTAGAGTCGCAGTACGTATACATGTCAGGCATACAACAAAGCTGTGGAAAAATGGTCATCGAATGTGCGTAATCCGTGCATCAGAATCAGTCACCTGAGACACAGCATAGCATCTGAGCTCACTGTGGTGACTCGGGCTGGCGTGTATGTTGTCTTACGTACGTAGAAGCGTATTGAGCAGACGACATTATTTTGGTTGCGGGCTGAAGACTACTGAACCAGACCGCGCTGATTGGTGGCCCTTTTTATCGACTTGTTGTGCAGGTATAGGAGCGTTTGGCCATAGTCATATTCATTTTCTCTACTATTAGAAGCCACAAATAGTAGCATTTGCCAAAAAGGAACATCTATTTATCTGGTAAACTGCCTTAGAGCTTCCTAAGCGGCAGTAGTAGTTTTTGGGTTTTTTTTCCCGCTCAGAACTACAGACTTTGGCCCGTTGTAACAAGATGCGCAGAGGATGGTGAATCAAGTTTACACACACACACACACACACACACACACACACACACACACACACAATGTTCGATGAACACAACAAAAAGAAACAGTCAAGTGCACAAGCTGCTCAAATCAGCTACCAAAGCTTTGACCGGAATGAATGGATCCCTCACACATTGAAAAAGTACTTGAGAAATGCGCTCACACTTCAGGCACATTCAACAAGAATCACAAGCGAGTCGCGCACACACGCACGTGTGTGTGTGTGTGTGTGTGTGTGTGTGTGTGTGTGTGTGTGTGTGTGTTACTCTGTGTGTGGCCATGCTCTTGCCTAACAATCATCTTGCCAATGGACCATGACTCTCACAGAAATACTTTAACTTGAAACAACCTGGGCACATACTGCTGAAGAGATGATTTCCGTACTAGCGGCTTGGTCTGATCGGACAATATGGAAACACATTTACAAAGCATGCCATAAAAATTAAAATGACACTATTGACAGTGATACATACACGTACTGAAATGTGTGATTACATTCATCATAATTATTTTCTTCTCTTATTCCTCAATACAAGTCAAACATTGACTGACATAAGAAAAGTGGGTTTCAGCAGGTCTGAATCAGCACCCTCACAGAAAATACATAAAGGAGACGGAAAAACAAAATAATACAAGCCACCTGCATGTTTTCTGAATAATAAACAAACAAAAATCATTACATAACAAAGACATGATTTTAATTCACATCAAGCACGGCTGAAATGGCACTGCGATGTCAAACACACACACACACACACACAGTGGCAGACACATACAACTCACTTTGAGAATGACAGTACGTTTACAATTTTCAGTATCCGAATCTGAACCTACTAATGATTTGTGATATCATACTAATAAACAAGGCTCCTTCTTCCAGAGTTCCTGTGGTTTCAAAACATCTGGTCTAATATCGAATAAAAATTACAACGCTGCAGCCACACAACACAACACAGCAGTTCACTTAAAATATGTATGTCTCTTTCCAGGACTTCCTCTTTTAACAACTGATGTGCACAATGAATACTTCATATTAAATATATGTTCTAATTGATTAAAATCTTAACATAACTTAAAAACACCTGTACGCGTATTCAATAACATAAAAAAATGTATATACAATGATAAACTGGGGCAGAAAACCCTGCAAACTTTAACACTTTCTCTGCTCCATTTATGGAGTAAACAGGAAAAAACTGACCAAATGTACATCCTGGAATTTTGGTGTAACTCCACTTCGTCATCCATACCTAATGTCATCCTGCACTATTCTCAAAACCCAGTTACACTATAATTCCATGATGATGTCAACATGCTGGTTATGTTAAGAAAAGAAAAAATACACTGAACACATTTACACTGGAAAATGCACAGACTCTCTGATTCAAACTCAGTATGTCTGGACTGGGTAAAAATTGATGCAAACTTCATTACAGTGGAATCATGTACATGGCTCTAATTTAAACACACTACATTCATGTATAATGTAAGAACAACAACAGAATGACCTGAAGGCAAATGAACCCATTTAGTGGACTCCAGTAAAGTGACATACTCATATCACTCAATACTAAAGTGACATACTCATACATGTGTATGTATTAAATATTACAGGATGAAGCATAATCCAATCCCAGCCCACAGAGAACAATACATTAGATGTATAATGTGAAACTGGGAAGTGAGTAGTCACACACATCTCTAAACCTAAGATGTATTTATGATCTGATAACGCCCCCATGAAAAGAACAGTAAACAAACTCAAGGGTGCCCCATACTAACCCATGAAACACAGGTTCTCTCCCCAGCTCTCATGGACAGTTCCACACATCAAAGATTATCACCCTCCTGTGACATAGCATCTCCCAAAACTCGCATCATCTGACTGCCCTGCTGATGCAGCCAGCTTACCATATCCGCGCTCTCCCCCATCGCAGACGGCTGATTGGCTGTGGCTGGACGAGGGCTTCTTGTCTCAACCTGTGACGCCTTTCCTGACACAGAAATCATCGAATTTGACCTTGTCACTCTGGCAGGCACCGGAGATGCAGCTTGCGAGTGTGCGCTGAGAAAAATCTGGCTCCTTGACCTTGTGCTGGTGTAACTGGGTCCAGAACCCTCCGAAGACGGTGCACACGTCTTCTCGTCATCTTTACTCCTGACATTCTGCTGCTGCTGCTGGGTTGAAGAGACACTGGGCATTGTACTGACTGCCTCCCCACCAGTAAGGAGCTTTTCCTTCAGTATGCTGCTAGTTCCTCTACTACGCTTCACCACTCTGTCCCACACTCCTCTGTCCTCGGCTGGCAGTCCAACAAGAAGGGAACGGAGACTTGAGCTACCTGATGGGACAGACGCAACACTACTGCTGGCACTAGCTGCTGAAGTAGAGTGTGTGCTGCTGCCACGAGAAGCGACTATGTTGCTGACAGAGCTTAATCCTAGCGAAGGCTTAGAAGAATGAAGACTCTGTGTTAGGAGAGGGTAACTTCTTTCCAGTGACTTTCCTGCTGCAGAGGGTGGTGCAGAAACTGTGGTTGTGGAACTTCTTCTGCTTAAGCCTTCTTGCATAAGACTGTTTCTGTCCACTAGCTGATCAGCAGCACGACATTTTGAGGAAGATCTAGTGCTGACAGTGCTACCTGTTTCTTTCAACATTTTTGCAAAACACTCATGCTGTTTCCATGCAGTCTCGGGGACAGAGCCGTGGCACACATCACACACCATCAGTGATTCAACACCATCACCATTCTCTCTTGGCTCTGATGAACTGACCTGTGCTTCTTTGGCTTTATGTGTGTCAGCAGCTGACTGCTTGACAGTGTTTAGTTTCTGTGACGCTGATCTAAGCAACTGTGTACTGGCTGAAGGCTCTGGTAACTTCAGAGCTACTTGGTGACTGGCCTGGTGTGCTGGCATCTGCAGGTTTGTTACTGTGGAAGTATCCATGACAACCGCAACTGAAGCAGGCGTCAAGTTCCTCTTGTCGGAAATGATTCCGACCTTGTCCATTAGAATGCTGCGAACGAGCGGGAGCTGATTCCGCCTCCTGATGTCAGAGGAGTCCTTATCTGTAGCGCCCTGCTTCGTTTCTGCAATCGCCCAAGGCCATGCATTCAGTGAAGGAATGTGAGAAGGTTTGAAGTCTTTGAATGATGGTGTGTTTGGGCTGCACACATGCTGGTACCAATGGTTCAGGTCTGGAATCCGCTGCTGACAGTGAAGGCAGGTCACAGCCACCAGCAAGCCAGAGGAAGACTTGCTGACTGAAGAGTCTGCCTTCAAAATGTGCAACATGCCGTGCACATGGCCTCCGTGTTCCCCCTGAGCGTGACTGCGTGCAGCGTCCACAGACACAAGGCACTCTCCACAAAGGTAGCACATGAACTGACCTACTCTGGAGGCAGAATACAATTTGGCCATGGCAGAACAGACGGTGTGGAAGAGAACCATCTGTGAGGAGTGGAACTTCTTGATGTGAGTGGTGAGGTGTTTCTGATGGGCACCTACGTCGCGGCTGAAATAAGAACAGCCACCCACCGGACAAGGGATTCGATCAGAGTCACCTGCAAGGGTCACAGCCTGCTCAAGTCCTCGCAAAATCCTTTCCTTCACGCTCACCTCACTAGCATCCAGAATGGTCCCCTGACAACGCAGAACATGCTCCAAGAAAGCCTTCTCGCTGACAGTCACATAATGACAGGAGTCCTTTGGGCACACATACAAGACAGAATATGGATAAGTCACCATTTCCGCAACGAGGAGGTGCTCCCTGTCTTGGTCAGAAGGTGAACGTATGTGTCTCTTGATCACCTCTAGGGTAGAAGGAACATGGTTACAGAACCGGCACTTGTACATGTAAAGGGGATTGTAAAACCCAGATCCTTTCTCTCCAAGCGAGGCTTGTGCTCGAATCTCAGTTGGTTTACCCTCAAACTCAGGTGCGTCCTTCACTGGGTGCTCATCTATCCCTTTCAGTCGTTTAAGCTGGTTCTTTTTTCCACGATGCCGATATTTCTTGGAAGAGCCAGATTTTGTTTTGCTTGGACCAGCAGTATCGGACCCGCTCCCTGAGCTGACATTCTTCTCCAGGAGGTAATGCGGTGGGACGTAATTTCTGTCATCAGGGTCGTCTGTCTCTGCTTCTGATTCACTGCTGGATTTGACACTGAGAGGCGAGGCCGAAGACTGATAGTGATAGTCATAGTCTTCGTACACTTTCTGAACTTTGGGCCGCGCGCTCGTGTATGACAAAGTAGCAGTAGCAGGATGTGACCCATGAATGTGTTTTTGCTCGCTCTGCGGATGGGAGCATGCCAAATTATGCCTTCCCTGGACAGCACGTTCAAACCGATGCCTACTCTCAGTGTAAGATGATGCGACATTTGGTGTTTCTCCTTCATCAGAACTGTCGATGGCCTGCTCACCAAATCTGCTCATCTGCGAATGTGACATTTGGTCGCTGTGCCACTGTTCCCTGTGCATCATCACGTCCCGTTTCTGTGAGGCAGCAAAGTGGCAGAAGCCACACTCCCACACAACCAGTCCACAGTCATCATCATCCATTGAAACCTCTGTCATATCAATGTTATCGCTGGTTCCTGCGTCCTCTAACCCAAGCCCTAGTGGCATCTTCATTGTCAAAATATCTCGCAGTGTCATGTTTGACAAGGATTTCAGTTTCTCTATTGGAGACAGGGTGCTGTTCCCAGAGGTAGAAGGGTCTCCTGCAGTTTCGTCTGGTGTTCTTCTTCCAGTGGTATCTGATGCTAAGCTCTGAGACATCCCTGACCGTCTGTGTGGCAGTCTTAAAATATCCTTCAGTGACAAGTCAGAATCTGCTGACAACAAGCTGCCTGATCTAGCCTCCTGTGAGGCACCTTCCATTTGCCTTCCAGAATGTGTATCAGCACTAATCACAGTAACGTGTCTCTCACCACCATGAGATACTTTCATAGTTTCACGTGAACCCATCACAGTTTTTGAGGAGGACATGAGCACGCCTGCAAAATCTTCCTCATCTGCTGGCTCTTGTTTGATCTGTATCTGAGTGTCGAGTCCTGGACTTTCAGCAGCTGAAGCAGTCTGTGCGTTTCGGTGAGAAGCAGAAGATGACCAGGCTGCCTGATTTTCTGTGCTCTCCCTGTGGACTTCAGAGAGGAAATGCTCGCCTGCAAGACCAGAAGATTCAGGATTTTCTTCCTCCAGACGTCTGTCTGGCACAGCCCCACCCTGAGCTCTTGTCAACAACTGGCGCAGCAGAGTCGTGCGGTCATCCACCCGTGAGTCTGTTGATGAATCCAGCAGAAAGTTGTCTACTACTTCCATTCTAGAGGCCTCATGCTCATTCTTTTGCCCCATTCCTTTGTTTTCCCTAGACTGCTGTCTTGCAGACTGTGGCGGTTGCTGAGTTTCTGACCTGCGTGTAAGTGCTGACGACGTTGAGGTTCTGCTGATTTGATCACTTCCGTGAAGACTGAGGTTGATGTTGCGTACAGATTCCTCAAACTGCCTCTGCAGGTTCTCCACATGGATTGAGGACAGCGGCGGGCTGGCTGCCGACTCAGGTCGTAATTCCCGCAGACAAGTGAGCCCGCCTTGAAAAATCTGCTCTCTTCCTGCTCCGGCCCCCAGGAGAAGATTCTGAACATCTGGAGGGGCATCTGTTGCTTGATGGAGTGCAGAATCGACCTCCATGCCAGGTTCAGCCTTCACTTTCACAGGTTCCCCAACTGGATGGACAGACTGGTGAAGGGGACAGTCACCACTCTGTGCTGGAGAACTTGCTGCAGACTGACTGTTTTCCCCTGCTCTAAAATCATTAGTGCTGCCTTGAAGTGCAAAACTGAAGCCATCCTCACTTTCCACCTCCTGTTTGATTGTAACTGAAGGTTGTGCAACATAGCTGTTGGCTGGAGACGGCTCTCTGACACATGAAAGATCTCTCTCCTCTGCAGATGATGCTTCAGGCTTGGACTCAGCATCCACAGCAGTGTCAGGGTCAATGCTGGAAGAGCTGACGACATTTTCACTCAAGGACTTTATACCAGCTTGCTGTTTAGCACCGCCATCGCCTCCATCCGCACTAACGCCACTGCTGAGAGATGCACCTTGTTCCCCATTTCTAAAGACATTGGCATCACTACTGTCGCTGCTGGAGGAATTTGAATCAAACACAACATCGCCACCATCGTCAGTGTCCACATTTTCATCTGGTCCATACAACTCGTCCAGCCTGGGTTGTTTGGACGGGCCTGATCCATCATTATCACTTCCCTCGGTGGCTGCGGCAGGGCGTTTCCTGGCGGCCTGCGAGTCGGTGACTGGCTCAGGTTTGAAATTCTGCTGGAAGGCATTTCGTAGCAAGCGGCACCCTTTCAGCTTCTGCTCACGAGCCTGCGCAGATGAGTTCAAATGCTTAGTTTTTCACATACAGGTCACCTTAACTAAGTTAAAACATGCTCCAGTAATCTGGCCGTTAAATCAAATACAGGGCGGTCAGGTCTGTGGCTTCAATGAAAATCACCTTTCTAAATAAAGTCAGACTGACATATATACTGCAAACAAACCTTTTATTCCAAAGATATTTATGATTCTGGGTTCCAGGATGGTAAATGAATTTGTGTGGACACAAATCTCATGTCCCTATAGTGTTTCCTGGAACATGCATGATGTTTTCAGTTATCTTTAAAATCTAATGTGTACCAGGTGTAAGAATTTTGCTGGAAAATCTTACATTGCTGGCCATAATTGTGTAAAATATACACAAATAGCACAAAAATAGCACAAAAGCAACTAGCAGAATGTGACTCTTGGCACTTTTTTCATTAAATTATATGGCAAACCTCTTGAGCTCAAACTTCTCTGGACAAAGCTTCAACAAACTCTGATTAAAACAGCATATGTGTTCTAGGAAACACTGACGGGGCGTCCGTCCCCTGTGACACGCTGTTGTCAAATTTGTGTGTCAATCTAAGAATTTTGTGCGTAAAAATATGCACAGGTAATCGGGAACACTGATTGTACTCTTACTACATGTAGTACCATTTACTTCACCACACAGGGTAACAAAATAAAACAAACAACAAAAAAACTCCCCAAAAACAAAAAAAAAACAACAACAAAAATTATCTCACCTGTCTCCTGAACTCTGGGTGCTCCTGCAAGCTGTGCTGTGCAACCTCGCTGCGGGTCAAGGCCACGTAAGGACAGTGGTGACAGTGGAAGCAGTGCTGTGAAGCCAGGTGCTGCAGTAAACTTGGTTTGCTTCCCGTGCTGAACGGGCAGAAATTGCACCAGAAATATGGCAGCTTCATCCCTGACTGGAAGTTGTCTTCCCCTGGAAACAGCGAGATGATCTCATGGTTACAGCACCTGCCTATGATACTAACAGGTGGCATGCACACCCTACTGCTTTTACTCTAATGTCAAACGAAAGTCATGGACCGTTATATATATATATGCAAACTTACTCAAGTACACATATACATGACCATCTTAGCTGGATATTGTCGAACTGCCTACATTTACATACATGTACTTGGTAATGGAATAAGAATCGTGAACCACTTACCCGGAACAACACTCTTACTAGTATAAGCATGAAGAGAAGCAAGCATTTGGTATTGGGGAATTCCATTCCTGCCCAGTAACTGGCACTGAATTATAATCAGGAAAATCTATCTAAATTACTTATTCTAAATAAATACAGTGTATAAACTTTCCTCTATTGGAACTAGTGAAACAGCCCTATGTTAACCCAGACCAACAATGTGAGCATGAAGTTACCTTATAACTTGTTGGTGTTTTTTTTTTTGGTTTTTTTGGTTTTTTTAATTCTGGTTTCCAGTATTTCCAGTGCAGTACCTCATATAAATTTACTCAAACAGCATGGCGGGCATGAAGAGTTACCTGAGAATGATGCCTTCGTCTTGGAGATCAGCGCACACAGGACCTGACTGTTCTCATCCCTGCCTTGCCCTGCACCAGTCCTCTCCCGGCTCTCCACTGGCGCATCAGGTGCAGGGTTGTCGCTGCTCTCATTGTTGCTGCTGCTGCTGTCAAGGTGAACATCGTGGAAGACTGAGGAAATACGCTGATGCACTTTCTCCTGGAAGTCTGGGATCCGACAGAGTTCTGTTGGCGCTCGGGGGCGAATTACAGAGCAAACCACCTGATATCGGGACATCTTTGCTGCTGGTTTTATGCTGGGCAAACAAAGAACAAAATAATGTGTGCTCATCATCAGTGTCTCTGTTGTACAGACAAATTCATACAACACGGAATGAACCGTCAGGGCTTTGCAACATCTTGTGATACATACCGCCAAAGAAAAGGCATCATATTTGTTATGTAATAAATAATTCATACACTGCCCCTGTGAAAAAGCAAAACTTAATTAAACAAAACAAAAATGTGATATGTTCACTCTGTGCACTTTTCCCCAGAACTTTTTTTTACCCACCTTGTGTTGTGTTGTGTTGTGTTGTGTTGTGTTGTGTTGTGTACAACAAGGCAGTGTTCCTTTGGTTTTTAAAACTGAGGGTCACTTTGACCCTCTCTGTCAAATTCAGAAGGGTCATTTTGTAAACTCAATGACATACAGCCTCAAAATCTCTGCACCAGAGTTTGAAATCTCTGTGTAAACGTCACACATTAGTGCTTAAGGAACACTGCACTAGCGTTCAGACAATGACCTGCACTTTTTGCGTGCACAATGACACTGTCTTCCTCAGTGGCACCTACTTCGTTGGAGTGGAGATGACACCTAAATTTACTGAATTTGATACAGGACATACTCTCTGGTAATCAGATGGTCAACCATTTGTCATCAGACGCAAGCACTCACGCCAGTCAATTCACAACTTGTTTACCTGTTAGTGTTTGTGACAGTAAAGGGGACACCTGGTTGCTGTGCGTGTGGCTGAGACGTTGTCTTTGCTGGCAGCACAAGTGACCCCAGGAGAGACAAAGTCGTGGATGCTTGGTTTTGAACCTGCCCTGACGCAGTTAGATGCGCACTGGCCTGTATCCTATTCCCATGCCCTGCTGGTGATGTCACATGCAGAGCAGGCAAAGCAGAATGAACACGCAGATGGGTTGCTAGCCTAGAAGGCTCAGCTGCGGACTCAGGCATCGTTCTCCTTGCTTGTGTCAGACCACCACCACCCAGTGCTGTGGGACTAGGTGGCTTGCTTGCCATGTCATGTGTCACACTTGTTTGAGTCAGACCAGTGGTATCCAGAACTGTGTGACAAGGTGGCTTGCTTGCCGTGTCATGTGTCACACTTGTTTGAGTCAGACCAGTGGCATCCAGAACTGTGTGACCAGGTGGCTTGCTTGCTGTGTCGTGTGTGATTTTCCTAGCTTGTGTTAGACCAGCAGCGTCTGTCATGCGTGCCATTAGGCTGGTCAGTTTGTTTTGGCCAACCGGCTGCCTTTTCAACCAGGTTATATCACCATCTCCTGGATTTTTCAGCGTGGTAGTTGCCAAGTAAAAGTAATTGTCATCATGGCAATAGTTTTGTGGGCGCCGGCGAGCATATTCTTTGTACACGCGGACAGGGCACCGCTCAGGGTTTTCAGTGTTGGCCCACACTCGTGGTAGGGGTCTGACAACCTTGTGACCCGTGCTCAAAAATTTTCTTGTGAAACGGTCACTCAGCTGTAAGTATTCCCGTCCTTCAGAATCTGCCAACAGTTTGACATCTCCCCATCTCATCTGGCGATGGAGCTGTGGAGTCTTGATTCCAAACAAAACACGGTTATTCCACCAGATGGTGTTTAACAGCGAGCTCGGTGATGAGGTTCCCAGCTGCTTGGATTCCCACAACTTGTCTGTCTGTTCAGGTGTCAGCGTTTTCAACTTTCGCAGGCCTCTTGTACACAAAGTCCCTTTCTGAATAGCAGTTTGTTTTGCTTTGAGGGCCTTTCTCATGGGGGCAAACTTTTGATCCATCAGTATGTTCACTGGATACTTTCTTTGGGACAGGTATCGATTAAAGCTTGAAACAAATCCATACAGCGATGCAGGTCCGTAGTCATTGCCATTAGATTTTTTGGCAGTCACAAGAAAGTTTGTAATGATTGTGTTGAGCTCTTGAGGCGGAATTTCATGGATCGGCCTGACTTCTGTCTTGTAATGGCTTGAAATAAACTGTTGCAGCAGTCTTACATTAGACGTCGTCTTTTTTGTTGTGTTCAAATTTTTACTGCTGGTTGTTGACTGTTCCATGGTTTGTGTCTCTCTGTCAAGGTCTGTGTCTGGCTGCTCCTGTGTTTTTGACATACTTCGTAAGCCTCTGGTACATGGACTCCCTTTCTGAAGGAACCTTTGTTTTGCATGGAGCACCTGTGTCATGTGGGCAAAATTTGAATCCCGCATTATGTTTACTGGATAGCCTTTCTGGAACAAGTGGTGCTGAAAGCTTCCAACAAGCGCACAGAGTGATTTGGGTTCATATTCACTACCGTCAGATCTTCTTGCAGTCAGAATAAACTTGGTGATGACCGAGTTGAGTTCTTCTGGTGGAATTTCGTGGATCGGCCTGTCTTCTGTCGGGTAATGTTTTGAAATGAACTGTTGGAGTAGTTTAACATCACCCTCTGTCTTTCTTGCTGTGTTGGCATTTTCATTGTAAGATATGGACTGCTTTGCGGCTGACATAAGGCCATGCCTGACCATGCTGATGTCACCTGGTAGTACTTGTAAGTTTACAAATTCTTCAGATAATCATCACTGGAGAGTTCTTGCAGAACATGTTCAGGTATATTCTCCATTTCTGTGATCAGATTCCTTGTCAGACCTGTTTCTTGTCACCTGTCACATAAGATTTGTTCGCCATTTTTTTAAAAAATGCACACAGAGGAAGCCAGCTCAGTTTTTGTTCTTTCTTTCTGTTTTTACTTTATCATAAAATTAATGTCACCACAAAACAGGTCAACATCAGCAGGGCTCCCTAAAAGCTACAGACCTAAAGGGTCCACTGACCCCCAGTTCAAAATTTTAGGGGGTCTTTGTACCTCCACTTTCAATTTTTAAAGGGTCAGAATCATTTCTCAAGTTTTCAGTGCATGGAATTATAAATTCAGTAAATACTGCTGAGCAGGTGTGCGTGCGTGCGTGCGTGCGCGCGCGCGCGTGTGTGTGTGTGTGTGTGTGTGTGTGTGTGTGTGTGTGTGTGTGTGTGTGTGTGTGTGTGTGCAAAACTGAATTTTATCAACTTCAAATCATATAATTAAATGAAGTGGGTACAATTCAGTTTTGAAAGTTGGAAACTCTGACTTTTTGCTGCTCTGTGCCGACTCTGATGCGACGTCTGAATCAGTCGTAGCTCTCTATGCGATGCCAAAGTGCACCCGCTGCCGGGCGAGGGCTCGAGCCCCTCCACCACTTTTCCGCTGACGAAAAAGTCCATAGTCTTTTGAACTTTCACTTTTTCGGTGGCATGACAAATTTGTTCTTGATGGACACAATAAAGTCGTTTGAATTGAATTGAATTGAATTGATTCGTCACAGAGAAAGCGAATCCGATCGGTAACAAGAGCGGCACTGACTCTAAAATCTTTCGTCCATAGTTTCGAGCGCAGAAGCGGAAAAAGATGGGGCACGTTCACTACGCGCGAGTGGCTGTAGTCGCCGCCGATCTGCAGCAGTAGACAGTTAACGCCTGCGAGCATTAAATTAAACAGAACTGAACTGAACGCGGCCATGGCAAGGGAGAACGCTCACTCGCGTACGCACGGTAGTGCAGAGGTAGTGCGTCAAGCTAAGCACAGATTGCGTTCATAATGCTTCAACGTACCCCCTCGAATTTTTTTTAGGACGTAAATTTCTACTTCAGTGCGTAAATTACGCACAGACGCACAGTTTAGGGAGCCCTGATCAGTATGACACTCATACATTGCAATACGGGCCTTCGGAATCACAAAACCTGTTACAAGTGTGCATGTGTTGAAACCCAAAGACACATCTCTGAGTCTGAACGTTTAGTAGAGACGAAAACGGCAGAAGCCCCGAAATCTCGCACGCGGAGGGGCAGAATTTGTGGAGTCCGAGGGCCTCGGACTGCTTCGGCACGTCTTTCTTTCTTCTAGATCTGGACGTTCGATGTTAATTCGATAATCTGCCCTTCACTGCTTCAGCTAAGCTGGGCAGCACAGTAACAACAACTTGACCTTGACCACAAAACCATGAGTGCCTGCATCTGATGTAAACTTACTGGCTAGCCATGTACTAGTCCTGCGAAACAACTGAGACGAACAAACAAACAAACTCTGGCCCATTTTGTGACCCAAGATTGTGTGCACAGTAAAACGACAAGCCATTTGCGTCAAATCAGTAAATCTACGGAAAAAAATCATAGAAACAACAACTAAGTCATCTTTTTTACCTTCCATTTAGTTGGTGGAACTGTGAAATGTTTGTGGTAAACAACAGCTAACTACGCAAAGTTGGAAATCGATAGCTTCGCATTGTTTTGGATCCGACAAAAGCGGAAGTAAACACTGATCGACAGGAAGTGCTAGGGAGCTAACTGTGGTGAACCCCGATTATTCGCAAAACTTGGTTGCCTCCCTTAAATAGGACCGCACCATGCGTAATTCATGTGCGAGCGTCCGAGGTCTCTCTGCTGTTGTTCGTGTGCGGATAAAACTACTCTGTGCCTTGTTTGTTTGTTTGTTTGTTTGTTTGTTTGTCGAAGTGGACACTCGGCATTTTTTTTTTTTTTTTTAACCGACCACCCAGTTGAAAACAGTTTAGACTTAAACAGGTACTGCATGGTCCGGCTCAGGTCCTCTCAGTGCCGGGGTCACATTTTCGCCGACCTGGGGTTGATGTACTGATCTAAAATCTGCGATTCCAGCCTGCAGATTTTCATGATGTGTTACTGTTTTCTACTCCGCGGCCCTTCCCGTATGGAACTGATACTGAGGATCATCACTGAACTGACGTGCGCACTTCAGTTGACTGGTCAGTCACAGTGTCAGTTCAGCCTGTTTGCAGTTAGTGCAGTGAATGCGTCAGTCACGGTGTCAGTGTAAATTGACGAGGTACGGCAGCAAGCCGTCGCCGTCTTTAATCATTGACTGATATCACGCATATATTCTGGAAACACTTGAGACGCCACAGGCGCGTAGAAAGATGCTGAGACTCAGTGAGGAAGGGGGGCCCACTAAGTCGGGTGAGCCATACGGCCAGGGTGAAGAAGGGTGTGTGTGTGTGTGTGTGTGTTGACTGCCAAGGATTGTGTCGTGCGACAGCACAGCGGGGGGGTGGGGGGGGGGGGCACCACTGGTGGGCCCGCTCTCCTCAGTCATATCAAAGGCAAGGGGAGGGGGCAATGATATTCGGGCCCCCCTTCCAAAAATCCAACGGGGGCCTGGGCCCCCAGGGCCCCCGTGGTTCCTATACGCCCCTGCGCCAAACCCTTTAAACACCAACCCAGTTTGTTAGCAGATGCCGTGGTGCAATTATTATATCAGGCTTGTTTCTACGGTATATACTGATTAAAGAACCCGGTGAAGTATAATAATAATGATATATATAATAATAATAATCCTGGGTATTTGAGGGACGCCCTCCCTCCCGCAGGAGTTCAGGGCGCCTTACAATCAGCACGCACCCACACACTGAGACACACACGCAACATTCCTCCATTCCGGCCTACATCATGATTTAACCAAAGATCTTGTTTAACTACAAACACATAATGTGCAGCAGCATACTGCACGGCCTCAGCCGCTGCCCCGGCACACCCGCGCGCGCGCGCACACACACACACACACACACACACACACACACACACACACACACCGAGTAAGGAGGGGGGGGAGGGGGAGGAGCACACTGAGGACACCCAAATACCAGTATTGTTCTAGAATATAAGATCGGTGCTCAAAAACCATGAAAGGGAGAGTGAATTCTTTCACTGACAGCTTCAGTCATAAGTGTTCCTTGCCAGTGCTCTTTACTTTATTCCGCAAAGTTTGTTTCTGCTGTCAAAGTTGATGGTCAGCCAGTGGTGTGTGTGTGTTGTGTTTCTCTTCTGTGTGAAAATGATAGAGGCGATGATAGTACACAGTACATACAGTGAATACTACTCACACGCACACAAAGTGTAGGGCGACAACAACTGAATGAACCACGTTTGAAACTCACTGATCATGACGCGTCGCCGTGCCTCATCCATTTTGCGCTATCCCCACACACACACACACACACACACACACACACACAATCATCCTCATATCAAGGAAAACGCTACTTTCTCCTATTGAATAATACGCCCTACGCAACACCCTCCGAACGCATCAAAATTGCCCCCTCCCCCCCCCCCCCCAGAAAAACACACACACACACACACACACACACACACACACACACACACACACACACACACACACACACACAACTGCCAGAGAGTCAAGTGTGGGCTGATTTTAAAAGAAATTCTGATAATCCCTTTCTTTGCAATGACTGCAGCGACCACCTACTCCCTCACTCCTCTGGCGTCTTTTAGCTAGTCACCCAAGATACACAGCTGGGTATGAACACAAGTAGTCCACAGCCTAGGCCAAACGAAGGCTCATTTTCAGGGTTGTCAAACTCACCTGTTATAGATCTCACTCACTTGGATTTTGTGCAAAACCAACAAACACCCCCCAACCTGTCATTTTTTCACACCACACGAAAAAAACTTTGAAAACCAGCAAAACTTTCTCCCTATAATGAGCGGTATTGGTACTACATGCCCCAGAAGCTATCAGTGATCTGTAACCTGTATTCACTATTTTACGTGTTGCTGTGCTACGCATGGGCGAGCTAGGAATGTAAGTGTGTGGCAGTGCACAACCAGCTAGTCCCCAGTCTCGTGTCCTGGTTATACGATCAGGTTTGGGTCATGTAAGATTGTATCGCAGGATGTATCCAATCATACCTATCTTCTGAATAGTTTTCTCGATAAACGGTAGCAGGTGTCCGGGTAAGTTCTTTTAAACCGGCCTTCAGGGGAGTCGGGACGCGTTAAATATCTCACCCCCCCCCCACACACACACACACACACACATACACACACGCACGCACATCCCCCCCCCCCTACACACATACACACAATGGTACGCAGACTATACACTTCGTTATCGTAAGATTTTGTTTTTAATGTAAAACTATTGGGTAATTGTAAAGAATAGTATACGAAAATAATTGGAGCTATTTGCACGCACTTTGACGGGTGTTTTTGGTTCTGCTCGATGCAAAGAGGCGTAAGACACCCTTACCTACTCACTTTGACCACTCCTTCCCCAAAAACATGCACAAAATATCCCTGAATGACCGGCGACCACTTCCCGAGCAGTCGCCGGCACGCCATTTTGGTTACGTGCAAATAGGCCTAGCTTCATACGAAAGTCTGGGAGCTATTTGCACCAACCAAAATGGCGTGCAGATGACTGCTCGGGCCGTGGTCGCCGGTCATTCAGGGATATTTTGTGCATGTTTTTGGGGAAGGAGTGGTCAAAGTGAGTAGGTAAGGGTGTCTTACGCCTCTTTGCATCGAGCAGAACCGAAAACACCCGTCAAAGTGCGTGCAAATAGCTCCAATTATTTTCGTATACTATTCTTTACAATTACCAACTATTGTGCGCAACTACGCTGTATAAAAAGCTGTTACCAGTAAAAAGCTTCATATAAATCATTGTTAAGAAATAAAATATAAAATAAGAAATAAAGAAGTAAAGAGTTAACAAGGCAAGGTGATGAAGGAAGGAACAACAACAACAACAACAACAAAACACGCACGCACGCACATATATCAGTGGTAGCTGGTATCTGCTGTGCTTCTGAAAAAGTGGGTCAGCTCATGTTACAAGACTCAGATCAGAGGCTTAGTCCAGCGTAAGACTACTTCGATTTGATGTTACGGATGAGTCGTGCCGGGGGTCGGGGTGATCTCGGCCGACAGCCCTTTCTGTAAAATCCCGTTTTAGGGCGCCACCCGTGTGTTACACCGGTCGAAACACAGAAAAATATCTGATTCACTGTAGCTGTACCTAAGCGTCACGTGACCCTCTTTCAGAAAGGAAAATAGTACGAGTGTACCTTGACCAACCCTGTTCCGGCTCCGTCGATAACTCTAAGACCCTGCGACGACGGCCAAGTCGGGCTAACCGAGACCGAACCGAGCTAAGTGATACCTAAGAAGGAAATATAAAAAATACTCGGTGACAAGGAAAGTGGACAGTAGCGAACAACTTTGAGGTCCCCGTGTTATTTCACAGTGTGTACAGAAGCGGTGAAAACTGTCGCATTCACCAGTACAGTACATTCTCAGCCTGTTTCGAGATTATTGCGTGCATGAGTTGTCCCCCGTGCATACACAGACCCGCAGCATGCATGCATTTTTCTTGGCAGCTTTGTGCTCTGCCACGAAAAATGCGTGCTTGTTGCGGCAAGGGGCCGTCGTCGTAGGGGCCCAGAGTTATTGACGGACCCGGAACAGGGTTGTACCTTGACTTGAGGTGATCTAAAGCCGCGAATTTTCGCCAGTCGATACGACAAATAGACGCGTTTTGACACTGGATTCACCGGTATGTGCACAAATTAGAAGAAAGAAACATTTAACAATGAACATTTTTTTGTGTTATTTGTCCAATTACTTACATCGGCTGACTAGAGAATCACACAGTGGCGGTCTTGTCGGTAGCTGTCTGTTGGGTAAAAAACAAAACAAAGGATGGATGATTGTTTTTTCGTGTGCGTGCGTGCGTGCGCGCGCGTGTGTGTGTGTGTGTGTGTGTGTGTGTGTGTGTGTGTGTGTGTGTGTGTGTGTGTGTGTGTGTGTGTTTAAGAGAGAGAGAGAGAGAGAGAGAGACACACACACACACACACACACACACACACACACACACACACACACACACACACACACACACACACAGTCAGACAGACAGACAGACAGACAGAGCAAGGACTAACTGCTTGAGTTTTATGCAAGATACGACTGCAACAGGGGTTGCAAGTCCCCATTTTTGAGAATGATATTTGAGATACACGGATTCTTATCTAGACAAAAGACCCAAATAGTTTGTATAATGTTACGGAGTCAAACAGGACTTCAGGGAAGCGGTGGGCGTTTCAGTTCCTATGAACTGGTGGTGACGTCTGACATTTGAACAGTAATAGTTGTTGAAACAGTGTGCTGCCTGTCCCGTCATGGTGTAACACCCCCACTCACCCACCAACACCACCCCTACCAACACCCCCCTCAACTCAAAATACACCCACCCACACACGCACCCCTACGTACGAACTTATAAACAAGGAGGAACGGCCCCGTCCTACAAAGTTGTTTCTCCAAATTTCATGTTATTTTGTCTGTTTTGTTAAGTTGTTTCTCTATAGTCTCTATCTTTAGAGAAACAACTTTATGAAACGGGGCAGATTTTGCTACGCGCAGCAGCAAGTATCAGTGATACAAAACAAGCCTGTGACGTTTCTCCACACAATACTTACTTTCACGCACACAGTGACGTAACGAAATCTGCGTCACAGACACCTTACGTGCACACTATGCTGCTGCGTTCTTTTGGCGGGAGTTGTGAGACGTGTGTGTGTGTGTGACTGTGTGTGGACGGATGTAATGATGGCTATCTGCTAAACCACCTCGCCGGATGGCTTTTTACTTTGAGATAAAATGGGCAGTCATATTCTCCAGATCTACCTTTCACGATTTTTCTCCTGCATTTTGAGAACAGTTATCGCCGATTTTAAAAAAAAAAATCGGTCATGTTACGAATTTTTTCGAAAAAAAAAATGTTCAAATGGCTTCAGTTTCTGAAATTGGGAAGATCATCCAATTATACTGCCTGTTTTCGTAGCACAGCTCTGTAGCTCTGACAGGTTTTGTATAAGAACAATATTTCAGAGGTAGGGGTGGTTTGCATATAAGGCCAAAATCTATGAAAAGACTCCTTCAAATTACCCATCATTCCGGAACTACTGCCCTATTACAGCTTTAGTATAAAGAATAACAGAGCTTTTAGATAAACACATTTTTTCACGTTTCTGCAAGAAGCGCCGGCCAAAAAAGTTCCAATTTTGCAATTTCGTAAGTACAATCCAAGGCACTTAAGTCCACGTTTCATCAGCTCTCTAGATCTTCCAGATTTTATGTCAAAATTAATTCAGTCACGGAAGTCACAAAAGCAACAAGGAAATCACAAGATATGAAGAAGTATCATCTGTCAGACGAGCATCGTGAGGCTGACGTCAAATGTTTGGTTCACAGACAAAATCTGCAAGTATCGTCATGCTTCCGACATTTCATCAGCCCTCTAGATCTTCCAGATTTCATGTGAAAAATAATTCAGTCGGAGAAGTCACAAAGCCAACAGGGAAATCACAGGACATAAACAAGCACCCTCAGACGATCTCAGTGCTAGAGGCTGACGTCAACAGTTTAGTTCACGGAATTGACGTCATCTCTCTCTCTCTCTCTCTCTCTCTCTCTCTCTCTGTATGACGACCTGCCTGAGGCTGACGTCAAATGTTTAGTTCACGGAACTGACGTCTCTCTCTCTCTCTCTCTCTCTCTCTGGGGAGCCAGGGTGGCCGAATGGTAGCGCGTAGCCCTTGTAATGTAGGTGCCTCATCTTCTACATTCTTACAGTATTTTGAAAATGGTGGTTTTGTGTATGTACAACACAGTTCCCCACCCCACAGACGTCTTGCCTTTGTGGACTGTCACATTCAATGAGTAACTCAGAGCTGTAACTGAACTGTTTAAACAGAAAAAAACGCCACCTTTCATTTACCCTTAGCTTCCACGTGTGGATCACATTAAGATAAATGATCAGAGCACACTCCCTCCCATTGCTGGCAGGGGCGTAGGAACCACGGGGGCCCTGGGGGCCCAGGCTCCCGTTCGATTTTTGGACGAGGGGCCCGAATATCTCTGGGCCCCCCTTGCTTTTGATAAGAGGAGAGGGGGCCCACCAGTGGTGGGGCCCCCCTGCTCTGCTGTCGCAGGACACAATCCTTGGCAGTCAACACACACACACACACACACACACACACACACACACACACACACAGAGCAAGTTCTGCTTGATTTCTGTGCAAGATGGGGAGCCGGGGTGGTCGAATGGTAGAGCATTGGACTTCTAATGCTCGGGCCGTGAGTTCGATCCCGGCTGGGGCCAAATATTTGTGCTGGCTTTTTCATCGTTGTCCCGTCTTTGATATCACCCTATGTGGTGGAAAAGGACGTTAAACCCCCAAATACCCACCCTACCCTACCCTCTGTGCAAGATACGACTGTGACAGGAGGTAAAAGTCCCCATTTCTGAGAATGAATTTTATATACGCGGATCCTTGTCTAGACGACTGACATCCGTGTACGGTTCATGAAAATCCTTTAAGCCTTACAACAAACAACGACTTTGACAGTCAGGTGGTGGACGTTTCCAAAGTTGTGAATCGCTTTGAGTTGGTGGTTGTGACGTCTGACGCTGAGCAGCCGTATAAAGTGTGCTGCTTGCCGCTAGTCTCACCAAAACCTGGCGGCCATTTCTTTGCATCTTCACACTGGCCCACTGCAGTGAAAGGTAACGCTGTGTGTTTCTTTTTGCTTCTCACTACTGATTTTTATGTTGTTTCCATAGTAATGGAAACAACATCATAGGACGGGCTAAATTTTCCACGTTCATGGGCAAGCATCTGTGGTACAAACGCACGTCACTGCCGATCTCCCGCAGAGACGATTTTGCAAGTGTAACTCTGACAATGACGTAAGAAAACGTGCGTCATCGATGCTGACATGTACGGTGCCCCGAACGCGCTTCTCCTCCTCAGTGAGTGCCGTCTGTGCGTATGTGTGTGCGTGCGTGCGTGCGGCTGTGTGTGTGTGAATTGTGTCCAGGCCCGTTTCTTGGAAAATACTCAACCGAATGAATTCAAATTTGGGGTATCCAAATATATCAAAATGTTACATTAGAGGAACCAAGCGTGTGATGATTGCTTAAGTGATTTTGGAGTTATCGCCCTTTTGAGACAAGTTGGTTGTCTTTCGTGTACAGGCGTAATATTTATTTAAATCACTCAATTTTTTGGCAGTAGATATCTTGAATACGGACTCTGAACAGAGTCACTACTAGAAAATGGTCGCTCTTATAGTTTTCATGTAAATCGAGCCTGAGTTGACATTGCATGTGAACCCAGTTCAGATGCCTATTTCTCCGAAAATACTGAACCGATCGATTTCAAATTTGGGGTTTCTAAATGAATCAAGATTGTTGAATAGAAGGCCTGATCCAGGTACGATTGCACACATGATTTGCGAGTTATCGCCCTTTTCAGAAAAAGTGGCTTTCTGGCGTTTAAAGGCGTAATATTTACCTAAACCACTCCATTTTTTGGACATAGATAGCATGAACACGGACTCTCAACGGAGTGAATTTTGGAGGTTGTCGCTTTTATACTTTTGGCGTAAGTCGTACCTGATGAAAGTGCTGGTGAACACACTTTAGATCTCAAAATCGCTCCTACTATACATAGATAATGAGCCTGGGGTGCCATAAAAAATACACAAAAAAATTAGAAAAATTCACTGCAGCCGTTATCGTCAGTTGACTCGAAAATTTGCACATTTCCTCTGCAAGCCACACGCCTCACAAACATCGAAGAAGAGACGCACGCGCACTGACGTAAAGTAAGTGCGTCATGTTTGATTGACGTGATGCTGTTTTTTCTTGGGGGTGTCTCGCCACTTTCTTTCCGAATTCCTCTGTTTGGAGACGTGGTGTATTTTACTTCTACTATGTCGCCATCTTCGTGCAATCGCAGAGAAGACACGGGATACAACAGAATACAACTCCAATACTTTATGAACAGAATATGCACGGAGAACAAATTCATGAAAGAAGAAGAACCCAGAACGCTGTGCAGGGCTGCTTACGTAATGAACAGGTCAGATCTAGAACATTCCTCAACTTACTGGAAGGTTCGATATCTTTCCAAGGTGACGTAATCTACTGACGTTACTGCACCAGCATGTTCTGGGATGGTCTAGAAATTATTTTGCATCGAAATGCAGTGTCTTTTCGCGATCTCTACAACTTGACATGTGGAAAGCGGGAATTTCAGTGGGTTTCGTTTTTGCCACTGACTCACACTCAGAAGCATAATGTGTGTGTGGGGGGGGGGGGCGTGCGTGCGCGCGCAAGCGCGCGTCTAAGGCTAGAGAGAGAGAGGGTCTCTTCTCCGATACATGTTACCAGTATGTACCAGTAATAAGCAATCGTCTGTCAGTCAGGTCTGCGGGAAGTAACTCTGTCAAAGGGGAACGACTTTATTACAAGAATTCATTCACCCATGTAGAACCTCGCATACGCCAAAACGTTTGTGACGTCAACCAGCTAGGCAAGCTCACACGACCTCATGTGTTTGGGTTTTTGCAAGTGCATAGAGGCACAATAAGGGTTTTCAGTACTTTCTTTATGTCAGCATGCTTGATGTCAGAGAGCTTGCGTTCCGGCGTGTGCGCGCGGGCTGCATACATGACACAACGACTACGACTACAGCAGGTCATTGAATGGTAACAACATATTGGGCTGGTGGCCATCTTGTTTTCTTTTATGCATGTCTATGTACCACGATAAGGGCTTCTATGTGAGGCGCATTAGAGGTAATGTCCTAAATATTATTATGCTAGCCGGTTTAATATGACCACGAAAACGGTCAACATGTACACTAAAATAAAGCTCACCCTTTGCCTAATTTTTGGTCAATGACATTTTACAGTTACTTACGAGCAAATAAACGCCTGGGATCGGCAAGCATTTGGAGAATATCTGTATCTCTTAAAGGGGGCGTCCACCCTCCATTTCGCCCAGAAAAGTGTCAAAAAGTGTTTGAAATGAGTCCAAGTGCGATGCAGCCCACACACGACCGCCACAGCGCAAATCTAGAATGGTTTAGCTACATGTACCGTACAATTTCATACCTGATAAGATTCGTAGAAGTCTGCATCTGTCCAAAAAGCATTCAAAATCTACGCGCCGAGGCCATCCAACACTAATTCAAATCGAGGCTTTGGTTCCCGACGCGGTAGCGCAGATGTACTACATGTACCGGTAAGCAAAAGTCAATCCAGGGGACGGCTAACAATGGCTGAGGCTTCCATTCAGACGTATACAATTTTCAGGGGCGTAGGAACCACGGGGGCCCTGGGGGCCCAGGCCCCCGTTCGATTTTTGGAAGGGGGGCCCGAATATATTTGGGCCCCCCTTGCTTTTGATAAGAGGAGAGGGCCTCCCCCCCCCCTCCCTGCTCTGCTGTCACAGGACACAATCCTTGGCAGTCAACACACACACACACACACACACACACACACACACACACACACACACACACACACACACACACAAACCCCGTGCCCCCCGCCCTTCTTCACCCCGGCCGTATGGCCTACCCGACTTAGTGGGCCCCCCTTCCTCTGAGCACCTCAGTTCCTACGGGCCTGTACCACTTTCAGGAACAGACCGACGGCAAAGGTTCACACGCACGCACGCACACACACACACACACACACACACACACACACACACACACACACACACACACACACGGCAAATGGTCTCTCTCTCTCTCTCTCTCTCTCACACACACACACACACACGACAAATCACTGAGTGACCACGATAACACACACACACACGCACACACGCACGGCAAATGGTCTCTCTCTCTCACACACACACACACACACACACACACACACACACACACACACACACACGCGCGCGCGCGCGCGCCAAATCACTGAGTGACCACGATAACACACACACACACACACACACACACACAGACGGCGCTCACTGCGGCGAAGTGCGTTCAGGGGCACCATGCCCGCCAGTAACAATGTTGTTATTGTCAGAGTTACACTTGCATCATGCCTGTGTGGAGAATGCGAGCGGCCAGCGTTTATGCCACAAAACGTGCCTTTGAACGTGGAATTTTTAGCCCGTCCTATGATGTTGTTTCCATTACTATGGAAACAACATGAAAACGGGGCGACCTGTTTCGTCCTGATTCCATTTACACAACTCTGGTTTCTGAACTACACTGTCATCTGTGCATATGTTACACTTGCACACTGTGATCTGTGCTCTAAGGTCAGACTGACATAGACGCTGAAGGTGCACACACACATCACTGCACTGAATTAGAATTACATTACTGTAGGCGTAGCCTGCGTTTCAGGCCACTGAGTTTGAAAGTCTATTTGAAAACGCGAGTATGACAGGGTTTCAATACACGTTACCGCGTTTCTCAGGAAGGTTTCTTACGTCAGAATGTAAATGTTCTAGAAGGCCTTCCGTGTGCAAGTCTTCAGTAGCGATCTGATGCATTCAGACAAGGCTCCCTGGTCGCAGTTCCACGTCACCTTTGAGTTTCGGCGAAAGAAATCTTAAGGTAAGCTTTAAACATAGCCTTGTGTACCGATGTGAGTGGTTAAACCATGAATTAAAAGCTTACAAGTTCTTGGTTACAAAGATATCATAACTGACACACCAACAACAAACAGACAAACTTTTTATCAGTCAACAACTGCCGTGAGCCAGGACAGCCGTGGTAGTAAAACTGCGAACTTTTGTGCTGGCTTCTTCCTCGCTGTAACGTCTTTGACATAACAATATTAATAGTAACAAGAACTAAGCATCGTGTAGGCGTTTCATGCATTTTCATGAACTGGCTCAAAGCGCCGCGAGCCAAATCCAACACGCACGCTCACGTGAATCACACACATCCTCTCACACACTGGACATTGTAATCACATGGTGCGAAGGGTCAGCTCAGCTACTCAAGTCTCGGAATTTAGAATTTAGAACTTCTTTTTTTTTTTTCTTTCTTTTTTTCTTTTTTTTGAATTTTCTTGTGGGCTAAACGTTTCCAAGACATAGGGGGAGGGAGCCGGAGTACCCGGAGAGAACCCCCGACGATGGACTCGAGTGAACGGTGCCATGTACGAGAAGGGAAAAATTCTTAGCCCCGAGTGGGACTCGAACCTGACCTCCCGCAATGGTGACGATATCATCCGCTTGCTGTGGAAAAGGGCGTTAGCAAGAAAGGAGCCAAATCTTCACCAATTACACAATAAAGTCCCTGGCCCCGTTTACATTAGCTTAAAATACCGCCCTGAGAGCGCTCTGAAAGCGCCCTGTCGAGTTTACACTTGGACAAACCGCTCCGAAAGCGCACCGCACTCAGATTACCTACAGTGGGTAGTCTGAGGGCGCTCTAGCTTAGGGCGCTTTCGTCACGTCACGTGGGGCCCTGTGTCACCGTAGCAACAGGCCATTTTTGCAAATGGCGAAAGATCCTTTTTTTTCTGAAAGGCATACAAAAACACGTGCTTTCTGGGCGCTGCCATCTTGAATATCATGATATGTCACATTTCTCAAGAGCACGTGACATATCAGCTCCCCTTCCACGATTGTGTAATGTAAACGCTGTGGAGCGCTCTCCGTACGGTGCGCTTTAGGGGCGCCCTCAGAGCGCTCTGACATGTAAACGGGGCCTCTATGTTCCTATTTTCATGAGGTGGGTGGTTGTTTTGGGTGTTTAACGTCTTTTTCCACCACGTACGGGTGATATCAAAGACGGGGCAACGATGAAAAAGCCAGCACAAATATTTGGCTCCATCCGGGATACGAACTCACGACTGAACCGAGCATTAGAAGTCCAACGCTCCACCATTCGGCCGCCCCGGCTCCGCTATTTTCATGATGAGCTCTGAGTGGAAAACTGCTGTTTACAAACCTCTGAGGCTGTTCGCCAAATGAATAGATCTTCCTTTTGCCCATTGCGACCATTTTCGTAACCTTGCATCGTCTGATAAAAGAGAAATATGGCTTTGTTTAGCTTAACGTTCCCATGCCTGTAGTACACGCCGATCGACCAAGTCGCTAAAAATAACCACCAATCAGCGCTGTCGAGCTGGTCTTCAGTCCGCGACCAGATAACATCGTCTGCTCAGTACGCGGTACGCTCCTACGGACATAGAACAACATATACAGGCTACGTTGCCGATTCTCGTTCTAGCGCGTGAACATGCGTGAACGTGCGCGATTTTGGACCGAGACTAGCCTTGACAGACTCGGCATGTGGGCTACTCGAGTCACACACGATGCCGCACTACCACTGCCGGGGTTGCGATCGGCTGTCAAAATGGCTTGAGAAAATCAGATACGCTGGAGAAATTCCCAGAGATGGTCTTACCTAATGGTGAGATCGTTCAGTTTGAGCCCTTTCCTTCAAAAGTTTCAGAGCCGAGACTCAGGACTGAATTTGTGGACAAAAACTATTCGAAGGCAGAACTGACTTCGGCCCGTCTCGGTGGGCTAGCGTGTGCAGCCACCATTTCGTCGGGTACAAGCGGACAAATTCGGTCCCCAGTACCTACATTGTTTGAACACAATGGTTATGGAACCAAAAATCAAGAAAGAAAGACTTTCATTTCCAAGCAAAAGTTCAGTTCGCACTGATAAACAGCCAAAGTGCTTGAATAAAAATTAGTGGCAAGCCACAAGTCACACTGAGGTCGACTTGACCTTTACACCGCCTACCTCTCGGTTGAAGCGACTGCCGATCTGCTCAAGTTCAAGGGCTAGAGAGATAAGCTGCGCTTTTGTGTAGCCACTAAAACGCACGCCCCTGTCTTTCTGATTTCTTTTTTTTTTCAGTTCAGAAACTTTCATTAATTTTATCGTGAACATCGCCGGTAGAAACGCTCACGTCAGTTGCTCGCCATCGCATGCGTAGCCCACATAAGGAGGGCCGTTCGCGTCTCCAGCGCTGGAGAGCACCCGACTCTTCGTAACCGGCAACCGCGGCATTCGGAGGAAAACGCTATATATTCCTCTTACAAATAACGTTGAAGGTGACACCCTAGAAATGCTTTAAAATTCACCAAAAAAAATTCACAAAAATCAAGCAGCCATGTGTAGAGTAAATTTCAACAAATTCCAATATTATTTTTTGGCAATGTTGGCAGCGACCACATACCCCCTCATTCCACGGTCGTCTGCTGGCTCCTGTGCCAGCCGCGCACGAATACAAATAGTCCACAAGCCACCCTCATTTTTCCCTAATTTTACTATTACCTGGCATGAAGCTTGTTTACAAAGCCAACAAAAGGCACCAGATTGCCATTTTTTACTCTGCACACAAATTTTTAAAGGGGCAAAGATTTTCTACTATATTTAGCCGAGTTGTTCCTACTGTACATGACCCGGAAGCTAATACCGCTCTGTAACCTGTTAATACGCCAGTGTAAGTCATAACAATGGTGTCAGATGCTATAGTATATTGTGGCCTAGGTGACTGATTCTGATGCACGGATTAAGCGCAGTCGATGAGAAGTTTTCCACAGCGGTGTTCTATGCCTGACAAAGGTGTTGAGACTTTGACGTTTCCGGAAAACGCATACCAGCAGGGACGTAGGAACCACGGGGGCCCTGGGGGCCCAGGCCCCCGTTCGATTTTTGGAAGGGGGGCCCGAATATATTTGGGCCCCCCTTGCTTTTGATAAGAGGAGAGGGCCTCCCCCCCCCCCCCCCCCCCCCGCTCTGCTATCACAGGACACAATCCTTGGCAGTCAACACACACACACACACACACACACACACACACACACACACACACACACACACACACACACACACACACGCACACAAACCCCGTGCCCCCCGCCCTTCTTCACCCCGGCCGTATGGCCTACCCGACTTAGTGGGCCCCCCTTCCTCTCAGCACCTTCCTACGCGCCTGCCATAACATGTACTCATCCACAAGAGTGCGTATGTACTCACCCGCCGGTTTTGCTTGGTGCGTCCCACGATGGTCGGGAAGACGACACTCGGTTCGCTAGCACCGGCCATGCCCGCCTTCAGAAACCCCGAACCATTGTCAATAACGACGGCTCTCTGCTCAGCCATTGTCAGTGTGTAGCCGAGTGGTTTGGACCCTCTCGCCCACTACCCTAGGTTCTCCGGCCAGCTGTGTGCCGCCGGCTTTGTTCGCCTGTAGGCTACCGCACGCGTGCAGCGTTGCGAATCCACGATAGCCACGTGTCAGTTAGTTGTGTTTGTTTGTGTCCATTCAATGCTAAATATCTCCGCAGTCGCTTAACCTAAAGTTGTCATTTAAACTATAGTAGTTTCGGAAGAGTTTGTACTTTTTAGTTATGTTTTGTTTCTAGCGCTGTCTTGTAGTTTAACGGGTGTATTTTGCCATTTTCACCCTTTTTCAAATGCGCGGTCCCGGCCTTTACGCTCTTCAATCGGCGATAGGGAATTCTCTGTATTTTGATGATGTTCGAAACTTATGCCATTTTAAAGTACTTTTCACGCTCTTTTGAATGCAGTTTGTTTGAAGTTTGTAGCTGTTGTATTACGCCCGCTATTGTTAGTTTTCTGTGTGTAAACAAACACAGATTTCGCCGCTCGAGGGCATCTAGCCCTTGTTTCTGCTGCGAGCGGCCGTTGCTTTCTTTGCGGCTCGCGCTGGGCGCATAAGTAGCCGCGAGCTACGCCTCACTGGACAGTCGCCAGCCAGCCCTGCCGCGAGTCACTGCACGGATTGTCGCTCCCCGCTCTGCCATTTGTTGCTTGTTTTTCCTGTTGCAATAAAACTCATGTCATAGCGACCGCTGTGTTTGGTCTCCCTGCCTGCCTGATTCACTCAACACCATCACAAGTGTCTTGAACCGAAGTCCTGCTTTGATGTTGTCGTCAGTATATTGAACTGAGACGCTTCCGTTCTTCACGCCTCTCAGCTAGTCACCAGTATGATAATTTTTACATCTTTACAGTTGCCCTAACCTTTTT
>JACVVK020000002.1:4895000-4910000 GCA_018292915.2 Batillaria attramentaria
CGATTTTCTCTATGGTTTTGTTTCTTGTAGTTTAGTGCATAATACCTTTTATATTTTTCCTTAGTAGATAGTCTCTGTAGTATTAGCAACGGCAAGTTTGCAAACTGGCGAATTTCTGTCAAAACTTTTACCGTTGATAAATAAAGTTTCATCATCATCATCATCATCATCATCTCTCTCTCTCTCTCTCTCTCTCTCTCTCTCTCTCTCTCTCTCTCTCTCTCTCTCTCTCTCTCTCTCTCTCTCTCTCTCTCAGGAAGCAGGAAATCATTGAATACTCGCTCATGATAATCCCATAGTACGTTTGATTGATTGTATGCTTGTCTGTTTTATTCTGCTTGTTAACATATTTTGGGTTTCTTTTTCTCCTTCTTCTTTTCTTGTTTCTTTGTTTATTTGCCTGTTTGTTTGTCTGTCTGTTTCTTGTGCTCTCTTTTTTCGTTCATATTGTGTGCGCGTGTACTGCCTATTTCTTTTTGTCTTGTTCTTTTTGATTAATTAGTTAATCGTAGCACTTAGCAACGGCAGGTATGAAAACTGACTGTTCAATGTTAACTGCCTCTACCGTTGTAAAAATACAGAATCATTGATTCATTGATCCATTGATCCATTGATTCTCTCTCTCTCTCTCTCTCTCTCTCTCTCTCTAGTGTTTATTTGCAAGTGCAGTTTTTGCATTTTAAGTCAAAATGCATGGATTCATTTCGTATGTCGTACCTCCTACGGAAGGGAGGGGGGCAGGGGGGGATGTGCACGTAACCTGTATGTGACTGTGTGTTTCAAAGTCACGTCCCTCACTGTACTGATGCCAAACGATCGTGCTCAGTGATTGGTAAGGCCATAAAGAAGCCCATGTCTATACCGATCGACCTTTTCACTAACTTTCACCATATTAGCTTTTCTTTGCCAACAGATCTGGGAAATGAGTAATAACGCGAAGCTGCCAGAACCCATACATGGAAATGAAACACTTGTAACAACTGAAAGAAAAATATAGTTCTTGCGTTGTACTTTTCACACATAGTTTTTTTTTTAAATGTAAAAGTGTTTCCAGAAATACCGACCCCAACTTTCATTCCCTCCCCCACCCCCCACCCCCACCCCCACCCCCCCCTCCACCCCCGTGCCTGAACCTAACTGTGGGGGAGTCAGATTGCTAAACATTTAAATGTACTGGTTGAGCGTCGGACTCGAGATCGACAGGTGGAGCGCTCGAATCCCGGCAGAGTCAAACTTTATACAGGCTTTTCCAGTACACCCTTCTTTGGTATCACCCTCATGGCTGACAGATGACGTTCAACCTGGAAACGCACACACACACACACACACACACACACACACACACACACACACACACACACACACACACACACACACACACACACACACGCGCGCGCGCGCGCGCGCGCGCTCACTTTGCCCTTTACGCAGTCAAGCTTGTTCACGCCTTCAAAAACCGGGCATCCGGAGAGCCGTTCAGTGTCAATATAAACCCACGCACAGTTTCTGTACAGTTTAGTTCAGCGCATACACGATTACTCGAGCTCCTTCGTCTCCCAACGGGCCTTGACATGAAAACGGGGCAATCATTTCTGCGATCAAAAACGTTTAGAATGTGCATTGTTAGTCCTTCACACAGCACGAAGAGCACATACGGTGCCAGAGGCTGCCTTTCAAACGTAAACAACGCCTGTTCCCGGCGGAGCAACATTCATATTATATTATTTCTCTGGCTGTCTCGGTCCATTAAAGCCGAGGGAACAGGTTGCGGCTCGAATGAAATAAATAAAAGGTGGATGAAAGGACTTTGAGTCGTCAGTGTACGGCTGTTTTGGTACAGACTTTGAAAAGGGGCACTGCCCTCTGTCTCAGTATACAACTGAGAAGAGACTGTCGATGCACTCACGGAGCAGGAAACACGCTGTTTGTGAGCGACAGTGGCGCAAATACATTTAAATCTGCCCGGAGAATAAAGTTACAGCGGGGGAAGAATAACAGCCATGTTTCACGTCTAGGTAGCAATTTAGAGGTTGTATCGTGCGGTCACCAACACCTGACACATCTCGCCGTGTTTTACCAAAACATCAACAACAACGTGCATTTCCTCGACAAATGCAGTATTGGATTTGTAATTCTTCTTCGTCCCACTACCGTAGTAGGGGAAATGCGGGCTGCTCCCCCCGGGGGAAGCGCGTCGCCGTGAACTGGTGCCACCCATTTTTTTTTTCTTTCTTTCTTTTCGCCTGCATGCGTGTGTTTGTGTTTCCAACCCACCGATTTTTTTCGAATGGTGGAATTGGGATCTTTATCGTTCACACTTGACGGTACGTGCATGCGTGTGTACACGGGCCGAAACAGGCACCGGAAGCGAGTCTGCACATGATTTTGACTCGATTTAGTGAGGAAAAATCTCACACCAAATTCCCGCCCGGACCGGGGCCAGCAGCACCCGGTCAATACCCAGTCGGTCACCCATCTAAGTACTAACCGGGCCCAGCGTTGCTTAACTTCAGTGTTCAAGTGAGAACCGGCGTGTCCAACGTGGCATGGTGTATAAGCAGCCTGTGGGTTGGAGCTGGAAAACAAAGACAGTTGCTTCACTTCGAATCTTGTTTGTCTTTGTGGTTAGTTGTTTGTAGTTTATTTTCTGTCTGTGGCTTTTAGGGATATATCATGAAAAGTCAAAACCATTCACGACTTTAAATAACGGGAAATTTTCTTTGTCTCCGTCTCCGTCTCCGTCTCTGTCTCTGTCTCTGTCTCCGTCTTCGTCTCCGGCTCCGTCTGTGTCTGTGTCTGTGTCTGTGTCTCCGTGTCTGTGTCTGTGTCTGTGTCTGTGTGCCTGCCTCTGTCTCTCTTTTCGTCTCTGTCTGTCTGTCTGTCTGTCTGTCTGTCCACACACACACACACACACACACACACACACACACACACACACACACACACACACACACACACAACGATAACGATTACGAACCTATATTTCACAACGAAAGACCTTATAGGAATCTCTCTCTCTCTCTCTCTCTCTCTCTCTCTCTCTCTCTCTCTCTCTCTCTCTCTCTCTCTCTTTCTCTCCTGTATTTCCCCTAGATAGTTTATACTTTTCTTTTTTTTAAACATGTTTATTGTTTGTTTGTTTGTTTTGATTTTTTTCTCAATACCCTTTAATGTAGAATAGCAGGACAGCATGTAAGATAGGCAGCAATGCCTAAATGCTCTATCCTGAATAAAAAACGTTTCATCATCATCTCTCTCTGAGTCTCTCTGTCTCACAGTGTTTGCGTGCGTGCGTGCATGCGCGCGTGTGTGTGCGTGCGTGCGTGCGTGCGTGCGTGCGTGCGTGCGTGCGTGCGTGTGTGTGTGTGTGTGTGTGTGTGTGTGTGTGTGTGTGTGTGTGTGTGTGTGATTCCAATCCCCGTATCCGCCCTAGGCAAATCACACACCTTTGCACATTGATCAACATTCAGCACACACTGCAGATCGTTCAAATGATCAAACTGGTCTACCTTTACAGGTGCTTCAAGTATGAATGTGCTGACAGAACTAAAACGACACTACGACTACGCGCTTGACTTGACAGGTATGTCACATGTTTTAACTCCATAGCGCCAATATTCATCGTTCTTGTTTTAAAATTGAACACATGTACACGCTTACAATTTTATCATTTGGAGAAAATAGTCAAGGGTTCGACCACGGGCAAGTTAGGTTTAGTTTAATAATAATAATAATGAGGATTTGTCTGGCGCCCAACCTCCTGCCGGAGCTCTGGGCGGCTCACAAGAGTGGAGTGGTAATACATACACACGAGATACACATGAAATACATGTCACATTACATACACATGAAAAAAGTTTAAAGTAATTTATTTCGGTTGACCAGTTTCAGAGGCATAAAAAAGCTATTTCAGAGTTGTCACACGCAGAATCAAAATTTATAAACAGGGAAAAAATATGGTAATATGGCTTAGTGGGAGTGTTGCACGTTGAGTATACTCGTGTTGCTGCAGCTATAAGAGCTGTCAAGGAACCGTTAATCTTGCCTGATTTTCGCAGGGACAAAACCGAAATAGAGTCAAAAACTTGGGATACTCGTGCGCGGTACGAAATGTGTTAACACTTTCATAATAATAATAATGAGTATTATATAGGCGCTTTACCCAATTTCATGAATCGGCTCAAAGCGCCGCGAACTGAACCCAACACGCACGCTCACGTGAATCACACGCATTCTCTCACACACCGGACATAAACACATTACAATCACGTGGTGCGAAGGGTCAGCTCAGCTATTTAAATTTCGGAATTTAGAATTGCATTTATTTTTCAAATTTGGTGGGCTGAACATTTCCAGAGCAGAGGGGGAGGAAGCCGGAGTATTATTATTATTATTATTTTTATTATTAACACTTTCATCCCTGCCATCGTATCACCTACGGTCTCGCAGACCCTAACAATAATATGCGTGCATGTGACCGACTCTCATACGATCTGCACAGTGGAAGATTTCCCCTATAGGAAGGACCCAATACTTCTTGAGAAGTAGAGTTTTGTATGCAAGAGCTCATCTTTAGACCTAGCACACTTGAAAAACTCCCAGGCAGAAAGCGTTATCGCTATTGAGATTCCTTCAGGGTTGAAAGGGTTAAACAATTTTTCCATAGGGGCTTAACTTTCTTACAATGCCAGACAAAACAAACAAACAAACAAACAAACAAACAAACAAACAAACAAACAAAAATGTTCAGTGAATTCGGTAGCGCAGACATATTGTTTTGTCATGCTGTGCCTCTCACAAAACTTCAACCCAATGTGCATTTCACATTAACTTCCAGACAAGCGGTCTCGAACATGGCCCATGATGAGCACTCCCATGATTCCGCTGGGCACGATGGCGGTGTATTTGGTCGTGGTGAAATACGGTCCCGTGTTCATGAAAGACAGGCCCGCTTTTAATCTTCGCTGGGTCCTCTTCTTCTACAACTTTGGTCTCGTCATTCTGTCAGCCTACATGGTGCATGAGGTCTGTTTGCATTGCAGGCGTTCAGATTTCAGGTAGAAAACAAGACAAAAATAAAACACATAATATGGTGGCACTGGCAATACCTCGATCAGTCGTGCTAATATATGAGTGCGTGCGTGGGTGCGTGCGTGCGTGTGTGTGTGGGTGTGTGTGTGTGTGTGTGTGTGTGTGTGTGTGTGTGTGTGTGTGTGTGTGTGTGTGTGTGTGTGCGTGTGCGAGCTATGAAACTTCTACCTAAATCGGTCTAAGTGTATAGCAAGTCCATAATTATAGCATAAGCCCTTTTCACCTAATGAAGGCAGACTTGTTTCCCTAATTAGTTTCAATGTGCTATGTCACATTCTGTTCGATGTATTTTTCTGTTCTGTCTCAGTTTTTGATGACTGCCGTAGAGGCGGGATACAGTCTGCAGTGTGAAGTCCTCGACTTCTCTTACAATCCATCCGCTCTCAGGGTGGGTCTCTCTCTCTCTCTCTCTCTCTCTCTCTCTGCACCTGATACACACACTTACGTACTTCACCAGAATGGCCGAACATGGGCAAAGGGTGGTTTCTTAGAAGGGTGAGAATGTTCCTCTTCTTGGCAGTTCTAAAGATGCAGGAGATAAAAGGCGAGTGAGAGAGACGGGAGTGATAGAGAGTTCGCTTCGATCTGATTTTCGGAGAGAAAAAAAGTGCTCTCTCTCTCTCTCTCTCTCTCTCTCTCTAACGTTTTAAGTTTTCTGTTCTTAATTATACCTTAGTTTGTTTGTTTGTTTGTTTGTTTGTTTGTTTGTTTGTTTGTTTCTCTCTGTCTGTCTGGTTGCCTCTCTTTCTTTCTACAGTGGTGTAGCGACTACAAGTTTGAATAAAAATTCCTAACATCTTTCGTTTTGAAATAAAGGTTCGTAATAGTCATCGTTATTTGCTCTGTGTGTGTGTGTGTGTGTGTGTGTGTGTGTGTGTGTGTGTGTGTGTGTGTGTGTGTGTGTGTGTGTGTGTGTGTGTGTGTGTGTGTGTGTGTGTGCAGACAGCCAGCCAGACAGACAGGCAGAGACGGACGGATATTGATTTTCAGTTCAGCTCGTTTGTCATTTCAGATATTGAATGTGACGTGGGTCTATTATGTTTCCAAATACATCGAGGTAGCTGACACGGTGAGTGCCACTGAGTGGTGCCTGCACATGAGCCGGTATTACAGGTGTCAATCTGACGTCGCCGACATAAACACAGCGGATTGCCTTGAGTTTGTTGCCATTGATGTCTAAGCTACACCTGGTCTACAAGTATTATTTTGCACAACATGACATTTTTTTAATGCGTGGTCGACACTAACATGGCTATATTAGACGTATAAAGCACAGATTAGCTGAAGTCTTTCGGTTTTTTTTTAGTTTTTTTTTAGAAAGCTTATGAATGCTACCGGTTGTGGGGCCCAGTAGTGGCTTTTTTTTTTTAAACTTCGGTTTTAGAATGTAAGGCGCCATGAGCTCGCTCCCCGGGGATAGGCGCCTTATAAAAACAATTATTATTATTATTATTATTATTAAAGATGAGCTCAGAGATTTTACCAGGTTCCTATGCGTCCTTTTCTGTGTGGATCCGTGCCTTGATTTGGTTCGAGTTCTGATGTTGATGGGTCGTGCCGACATTCACATTGTCATTGTCAACAAACTCAACGACTTTTCGGCCGTATTTGTAGTGTTAGTGGAAGGAAGGGAAATGGAGGAGGGAGGGGGGAGGGGGAGATAGGGAGGGGGGAAGGGTAGGGGTGGGGGGGGGAGAGAGAGAGAGAGAGAGTCTATTAAACTAAATTATAAATAAGTGTGTGCGTGCGTGCGTGCGTGCGTGCGTGCGTGCGTGCGTGCGTGTGTGTGTGTGTGTGTGTGTGTGTGTGTGTGTGTGTGTGTGTGTGTGTGTGTGTGCGTGCGTGCCTCTGTGTGTGTGTGGGGGGGGGGGAGGCGCCATTCAAATCCATCCCCAACCAGTTCTAAATCTAACTACCTGACTGTATCACTCTGTTTTGTTCTGCAGGTCTTCTTTATCCTGCGGAAGAAGACCGGGCAGATCACGGTGCTTCACGTGTGGCACCACGCATCCATCATTTTCTTCTGGTGGTTCGGGACTGCCTACACACCTGGCGGTCAAGGTCAGGCCAGTCCTTCCAGAATCAAATAAACTTTAGTTTATCCCTTGAAGTCAGTCAGTCAGTCAGTGGTCAGTCAGTCGGTCAGTCATTTCGCTTTGAAAAATCAGCTCAGTTGAGAGTGGCATCACAGGTGTTACAGCATTGGGGAAAACAAACCCTCTTACAAGCTGTCATTTTGAGAGAGAGAGAGAGAGAGAGAAATGACAATGACAATCCTTTATTTTCCAACGGTAGAAGATTTGGGCCGAAAGGCCAGTTTGCAACCTTGCCGTTGCTAGACTACAGTACGAGAGTAAAAATACGCTAAGGATTATACATGATGGAGACATTTAAAACTGAAATACAAGAAGGCAGAGAATACGCATAATAGCTAACACAGATGGCAAAGATAACCAAGAAAACAGGGTGGGGGTGGGTGTTTGGGGGTTTAACGTCCTTTTCCATCACATACGGAACCAAGAAATGATTAAAGTTAAGAGAGAGAGAGAGAGAGAGAGAGAGAGAGAGAGAGAGAATCAAGAATCAAGAAATCAAGAAAACTTTATTTTCCAACGGTAGAGGTAGTTAACGTGAAACAGTCAATTTTCATACCTGCCGTTGCTATTTCTAGTAATATCTATCTAAACAGAAACACACACACACACACACACACACACACACACACACACACACACACACACACACACACACACACACACACATGTAATGCAACAGGGAAAAAGCAAAATAGCAATAAAACCATAGGAAATGAAACTACACTCTACTAAGACAGGAACAGTAATTTTAAAAAGCGTGATGAACAAACCAATTACAAGTAGGAATACATGTATGAAAAACCATAGGAAATGGAACTATACTCTACTAAGACAGGAACATTTAAAAATCGTGATGAACATCCCAATTACAAGTAAGAATACATGTAGGAATGGGCGAGAATCAACTGTGGGAAGATTAAACATCGTGTGACATAAGATAGGTGAAGAAAAGCTGTTTGAAATTTGCTACAGAGCATGCGTGTTTAACATGAGCTGGAAGACTATTCCATAATGCCGCTCCAGAAAATGAAAAACTGCTTTTGAAAATGTCAATTCGCGGCTTTGGAATGATACACAGGTTGTTTGAACTGCCATATCGGGAAGCTGAGCGGTGGCAACAGTCGGATAAATAGTTAGGAGCCTTTCTGTTCCATAGCTTATACATGAAAATTCCTTTGTTGTATAGCAGGTGTTTTGACAAGGGAAGAAGCTGCAGCTGGTTTAGCTTTTCATCAGCTGTAAGATGAGGATTCGGTAAAAGTAGCTTTGCTGCACGTCTATGAAGGGAGTTAAGCCCCTTTAAATGAATGTGGCTGCAACCATCCCACACCGTTGACGCATCGTCCAAGTGAGACCGTATGTGCGCGTTATAGTACATTTTGCGACTCTCCAAGTCAAGGAAATGCCGCAGTTTGGAAAGGGCGAATAGCTGTCTGGATAGAGTTTTGCCTAAGGTGTTAGTGTGGGCTTTCCAACTAAGCTGATTATCAATTGTGATGCCGAGAAGACGATGTTCGCACACCTGCTCTATAGGCGCGTTGTTAAGTACCAAATTCAGGGCCAAAGGGCTGAGCTGGTGCTTTTGACGGGTGGCTATTACCATGGACTTAGTTTTTACAGGGTGTATGAGCATGGAATTAATACAGCACCAGTCCGATATGCCGTTTAGGCCTTCCTGAAGTCGACTACTAACCACAGTAATATCGTTATCAGCGGAGTGGAGCGATGTGTCATCCGCAAACATGTCACATTCAATATGCTTACTAGTCAGATGCAGAGGTAAATCATTAATAAAAATATTAAAAAGTAGAGGACCAAGAATGGATCCCTGGGGTACGCCAAGAGATATGTTTCTGACATTGGAGAATGACCCATTCAGAACTACTTTCTGCTGCCTATTCTCAAGATATGACCGAAAGAAGGAAACAGCGGGTTCACTGCATAAATAACTTTGAAGTTTCTTGATCAAGGTGGTATGATTTACGAGAGAGAGAGAGAGAGAGAGAGAGAGAGAGAGACTGAAACTTTCTTTTTCAAGGATGATATGACAGACGGACAGATCTCTCTTAATGTCTGTCCTTGCTACACTAATAAACATACAAAATGCATCATCGTCACCATTATCAGCACACACACACACACACACACACACACACACACACACACACACACACACACACACACACACACACACACACACACACACACACACTCTCGTGCTCAGAACATTTCACGAACATTACAGCGTAAATGCGTATTTAACCAATGAGAAAGTTATCAATTCAAATACGACAAACACACATAGAAATTATAAGAACTAAAAACCACAGTAATGGGAAAACATTTTTTTTTCCATTGATAAACGAGAAAACTACGAGAAAAAACAAGGAGGAACGGCCCCGTCCTACAAAGTTGTTTCTCCAAATTTCATTTTATTTTGTCTGTTTTGTTGTTATTGTTGCCGGTTCTCCCCTCTCCATGTTCTACCAATGACACTAGATCCTCTACGACCTCGACCGATTAGTCACGTGACTGGGGGTGGGGCCGGGTGGGGGGAGAGCGAGAGAGAGAGAGAGAGTGGGTGGGTGGGTGTTTAGGAGTTTAACGTCCTTTTCCACCACGTAAGGGTGATATCAAAGACGGGGCAACGAGAGAAAGGCCAGCACAAATATTTGGCCCAAGCCGGGATTCGAACTCTCGACCCGAGCATTGAAAGTCCAACGCTCTACCATTCGGCTACCCTGGCTCCCCAGAGAGAGAGAGAGAGAGAGAGAGAGAGAGACGTCAGTTCCGTGAACTAATCATTTGACGTCAGCCTCAGGCAGGTCGTCATACACAGACGGAGAGATGACGTCAGTTCCGCGAACTAAACATTTTGACGTCAGCCTCTAGCACTGCGATCGTCTGAGGAAGCTTGTTTATGTCTTGTGATTTCCCTGTTGGCTTTGTGGCTTCCCCGATTGAATTATTTTTCACATGAAATCTGGAAGATCTAGAGGGCTGGTGAAATGTCGGAGGCAGTGACGATACTTGCTTATTTTGTCTGGGAACTAAGCGTTTGACGTCAGCTTCACACTGGTGGTATGACAGATGATGCTTGTGCATGTCTTGTAATTTCCCTGTTGCTTTTGTGACTTCCCTGGCTGAATTAATTTTTACATAAAATCTGGAAGATCTAGAGGGCTGGTGAAACATGGACTAGAATACCTTGTATTGTACTTATGAAATCGAAAATTTGGAACTCTTTTGACCGGTGCTTTTCGCAGAAACTTGAAAAAGTTATGTCTATCTAAAAGTTCAGTTATTCTAAATGCTAAAGCTATAATAGTGCAGTAGTTCCTGTCATATGTGCAGTTGTCACACTAGACAAAAACGCCGGGATGATAAGTAATTTGCAGTAGTCTTTTCATAGATATTTGATCTTAAGTGCAAACCACCCCTACCTCGAAAATATTTTTTTTTACACAAAACCAGTCAGAGCTACAGAGCTGTAGCACGAATACAGGCAGTGTGATTGGGTGAACTTCCAAAGTCTAGAAAAGGAAAGGAATTTGAACAACTTTTTCGAAAAAATTCGTAACACGACCGATTTTTTAAAATCGGCGATAACTCTTCTGAAAATGCGGCAGGCTAAAAATCGTGAAAGGTAGGTCTGGAGAAGGTGATTTCCCATTTTATCTCAAAGTAAAAAGGCTTCCATCGAGGTGGTTTAGGAGATAGCCATCATTACATCCGTCCACACACACACACACACACACACACACACACACACACACACACACACACACGTCTCACAACTCCCGCCAAAAAGAACGCAGCAGCATAGTGTGCACGTCAAGTGTCTATGACGCAGGTTTCGTTACGTCACTATGTGCGTGAAAGTATTATTGTGTGGAGAAACGTCACAGTCTTGTTTTGTATCACTGAAACTTGCTGCTGCGCGCAGCAAAATCTGCCCCGTCTCATAAAGTTGTTTCTCTATAGAGAAACAACTTAAAAACGAGACGCACTTGAATCTTGACCCTTGAGAAATTATTAATTAGTCGGTCCTCAGGTGGTAGCATGTTCCAGATGAATGCACCAGAATAGGAGAGACTAGACTTGAACATGTCCAGACGTGGACGTGTGACAAAAAGACCGTTTTAGAGAGAGAGAGAGAGAGTGTGTGTGTGTGTGTGTGTGTGTGTGTGTGTGTGTGTTTAATTTTCTTTCATTTGTTTCTGATTTTCTTTTTAAAGCGTTCTTCAACCCCCTGTTAAACTGTGGAGTCCATGTAGTGATGTACACATACTATGGACTGGCAGCGCTCGGACCCAGCCTGCAACCTTACCTGTGGTGGAAAAAGTATCTCACAAAGTTACAAATCGTAAGTGGCGACTTCGGACTCCGCTTAAGGACCGATTTAGCACTATTTGGTTAGATTCGCGGTGGCAGTTATATATAGCCTATCCTTTTACCGTAGCTAAGGCAGCATCAAGGGAGGCAACTAAGCTCAGCTTAAGGCATGGGGAATTGCTGCCCTCCCTCTCAAGTCTAGCTGGTCCACAGACTGAATACCGAAGAGGGAATGGGAGAGTCTTTAGGAAAGGAAAATGTCTTGGCAAGGGCTTTTGCTGCCTCCTAGGCGTGGCCTTTCTTCTCTTTTTCAGTTCGACCAGTGTTCAACAACTTCAACAACTAATCAAGTGACTTTTAAAGTGTTTGTTGTTGCTGCCTGTCCACAGATCCAGTTCGTGATCATCGCCATCCACTGCATCTACAGTCTCATCATTGAGTGTCCTTATCCGAAGATCTTCGCCATCATGGCCCTTTCTTACGCCATCATCCTCATCCTGCTCTTTGCCAACTTCTACCGCAAGACCTATAATAGGCAGCGGCCAATGAATTCCCAAGGGAAAGAACCTGCCTATCGGAACGGAGTTGCTTCCCATAAACAACATACCGAGTAGATCAATGTGTGCATTCTTTAATTTATTCATTTTTTATTAAGATTTTAATTTGTCTTTTTTTTTTTTGGGGGGGGGGGGGGTGGGGGGTGGGGGGGGGGGTATCCGCTCGTGCGTGACATTTCATTGTTTCCAACAAACTTTATGAACATTCCACGGTCTCATTTTGTGTGTTGCTTCAATTCAGCTAAAATGATGGACATATTATCAGTTCCAGGCTTATTTATAATGTTATTTAAATAGAGCTGTGTGTGTGTGTGTGTGTGTGTGTGTGTGTGTGTGTGTGTGTGTGTGTGTGTGTGTGTGTGTGTGTGTGTGTGTGTGTGTGTGTGTGTGAAATAAAGGCCAATAACGCAATACTTCTCCGGCTCTGTGTGTGTGTGTGTGTGTGTGTGTGTGTGTGTGTGTGTCTCTCTCTCTCTCTCTCTCTCTCTCTCTCACACACACACACACACACACACACACACACACGCACGCTTGGAGCACAAGCACATCAAACAGATCTATAATGACAAAATCAATCCATGTTAGTAGTGATTGTTATATGGATTTCCCCAAGTGCTGTTCTGACAATATAAGCTATTCTGCATATAATACATGATCCAGACGGAGTCAACAAGAAGACAGAACTTCACAGAGGTGTTAACGTCCTGATAACAAACATATCCCGAAAGGAGGACTCATTATTCGCTGTCAAGGGTTGTGCATGGTAACTAATTTCCACACGACCCCACCCTTTACACTCCACTGACAAAAAAGGAATACCCCGGGTGTCTCGAATAGTGGGGAGGGGGGGGGGGGGGGCTTCTGTACACGCTTTTTGTTGGCCCATATACTGGGTCCGTTACGCTGGGTACCCCCAAGTTCAGGCACGTTGATCAGGTACAACCGTTTGTTCGTGTTCATATTAAGCGGTGCGGAAACCGTTGATCTCTCGTTTTGGCAACGGGACGGAGGAGATATCGGCACACACAGGTACGTAGGACGTCGTCGTTTTATTGTATTGTTTTTAAGTGCAGATTTTTTTCTTTTTTAACTTTTATGGGTTGTGTATGTAGAGTACGGTTTTTTTTTTTGGTTTTGTTTTGCTTTTCACATTAGCAACAAGAGCAACGACAACGACGACGACAAAGTTTCAGTATCAACTGTATGTGTAAAATGAAATTGGCGATAATACGAGAAGGTGAAACGTGAATGACTGATACTTTGTTTGTTTGTTTGTTTGTTTGTTTGTTTGTTTGTTTGTTTGTTTTGTTTTGTTTTGTTTTCCGTCTCTTTCTTTTTCTAAATTAATGGCACCTTAGTGATCTGTCATTGAAATTGAGTGAAAAATTGAAGCAGGCCTTCACAGGTGCGTAAAATTTGATATCAATTAGAAAACACACACACACACATACACACACACACACACACACACACACACACACACACACACACACACACACACACACGCGCGCGCGCAAGCACGCACGCACGCACGCACACACAAGGTTTGCACTAAGAAATACATCGTCTAACTGCACACACAACAAGATTTACTTGAGAGAAAATTGCGTATTTAGTGTCTTTGATGTAGATAACGCTCACGAGACAAGCTGAGAAGCCGTGCGTTCATTTTGAGAGTATGCTTGACAGTAGACGGTCGTTCCAATGCACGGGGGGGCAGTTATGATCCGAGTCATTTTTGGCGTACGCATAGTACTCACGTCCATTAATTAAATTATTGCAATTGATGTATTTGATATTTATATGATTTTTACAGCTACCACAATTTGTATAGAACAATTGGTTTATGCGGTCCAAGGCTGTTTGACTTGAGGCTTAAAGAAACCATTGCTACCATTACAAGACTTAGTACAGGGAGAATTCTGTTGTCTAGAACAATTGCGTGTGTAACTAGGCCGGTTAGGCGTATTGAAAGCTACTCGTTTATGGCAATCATGTTTACGCACTCGATTGAAAATTGCAACACTGGCGTACCGCCATTTCGATGGCTCTCTCCCTCTGTACCTGTCTGCAATGCTTACAACATACCAGCCCTCCCGTACTCTCCGTTCATCATCAGAAAAACTGTTAAAGGTTCCAAGAACAACTCTGAAGTCAGCTGGCGAACGTTCATTTTCTTACGCCGCCCCCTCCGTCTGGAACGCTGTACCTGTCACCATTAGGGACCTCCCCACGCTGACTCAATTTGAAGCTCATTTAAAGACCTACCTCTTTAGGCAAGCTTTCGAGCTGTAGTCCGACCACCGTTTCATCGGCACTCAGTGTGTGTGTGTGTGTGTGTGTGTGTGTGTGTGTGTGTGTGTGTGTGTGTGTGTGTGTGTGTGTGTGTGTGTGTGTGTGTGAGCGCAAAGAGTGTTTCGTACAAAACAGATAGGCGCTATATAAACTGTATTCATTATTATTATTATTATTGACGAACAATGAATGTGTGTTTCATAGCTTGTCGTCGACCAGAATGGAGCTGTACTCGGGCCTCAGACCATGGTACGACCGAGCCTTGGAGTTAATGGGTAAGATGAACTGGACCATGCGTACCCTTGTGAGATATGTGTGTGTGTGTGTGTGTGTGTGTGTGTGTGTGTGTGTGTGTGTGTGTGTGTGTGTGTGTGTGTGTGTGTGTGTGTGTGAAACAACTTCTAACATTTGCTTTGAATTTGAAAGTTATTCTCAGATTTTTCTTTCTTTCTCTGCCTATATACCGCTGTAGTTTAGAAACGTTAGATTGGAAGAGATGGTACTTGTGCAAAAACTGTTACAGTTGGAAAATAAAAGAAATTACTGTCTTTGTCATTGTTTCTATTCTCTTTACAATTCAGATGAACGTTCAAGAACATGGCCGCTGATGGGATCTCCCATGATCC
>JACVVK020000002.1:4922500-4930000 GCA_018292915.2 Batillaria attramentaria
CAGACGATAGCATCAGTGTCGAACATTACCTT
Organism: Batillaria attramentaria; assembly: GCA_018292915.2. NCBI lineage: Eukaryota > Metazoa > Mollusca > Gastropoda > Batillariidae > Batillaria > Batillaria attramentaria. The sequence continues at coordinate 4,922,533 of JACVVK020000002.1, forward strand.
GCAAACACGACGACACGAAGCACTGTGAAACCAGACAGCAACGCAAACAACGTTTACAGCGTTCTTACAATAACAGTGTTTTGGGTTGAACATCGTCGCTATACAAGGCATTCACTCGGAAAGTCTGTACTCCACAAGACGACTTGAATATATCTGTACATACAAGTTTAGAATCTGTACAAGCCTCGGCTGGAGGTGAAAGTTGATACATAAAAAACAAACAAACAACGAAAATCAGTTCATCTTTTTTTTGTCACATTTCTAATTAAGATTCAACATGTCGTATGCTTGAAATCTGTACATACCAGTTTAGATTCTGCACAAACCCCGGGTTGAGGTCAATGTTGGTAAATTGAAAAACAACTAAACAATCAAAAAACCCGTTCATCTCTTTTCTTCGATTTTCCAGCGACACAGAAAAATAGTGCGTGTTACTGATATTTCTAGTCAAGACGAACAAGCAAGTGATACATTTCAGCATGGTACATGACATAAAATTCGTACGAACTCTTGTAAATCCGTATTGAAGGAAGGGTTAAACACACTGAGACAAACTAATTTGAATGGGTTCCTTTCAATTAAAACTTGTTAGCATGCTCTTAATCATTGAGCAGTCCGTGAGCGGTCTTCGGTCACTCTGATATATTTGAGTGATTAGAAGAATGTTTTAAAACAGCAGTTGAAAAAAAAAATGAAAAAAAAACAACACGAATTCGTGATGCAGCATTTCCAGACCACGTCACATACAGCAGCAGAATAATACAGCAATGATAGTAATAGTGCAGAAACTGTGACTCCACAATATAACAAAAGCGATGATTGAGGTATTATCAACGACATTGTCGATACACACAACGATAATGATGTGGATAATGTTGATGGTAATGATAATTCACAATCACAACAACACGACTACGTGGTTTAAAACATCAGCTTCTTGTTGTTCTTTGTCTGTTGTTGGTGTTATTGTTGTCGTTGTTGTTGTTCTTGATGATGTTGTTGTTAATGTTATTGTTGTTGTTAGCAATTCCAGTTAAAAACTTTTCTTTTCACAAAAAGTGCATCTTGAAACGAAGAACACAGACTGACAACACACAGAGCGAAGGCATATCCACACATATGAAAATTAAAACTGAACATTATAATGTCGCTTTCAGTCAAGTCGAGCCTGTTTTCAGTTTGTTTGTTTGTTTTTTTGTCATACTGAAGGGTGGGTGGGTGGGTGGGTGTTTAACGTCATTTTCCACCACGTAGGGTGATATCAAAGACGGGGCAACAATGAAAAAGCCAGCACAAATATTTGGCCCAAGCCGGGATCGAACTCACGACCCGAGCATTAGAAGTTAAATGCTCTACCATTCGACCACCCCGACTCCCCTTGTCATACTGAAGCATTTTTCATTACCACTAGTCGAACATGAGTAAAGGTTCTCAGAGTAACCCCGCCTGAGCTTGAAGAAGACATTTTGCTACGCGCGAGGCTTCATGCAGATATAGCTACGCCACTACCGCTCCGTAAAACAGCGTGTTTCCACAATGCGGGAGTGCCAGTACAGTTTCTCTAGAATGGGGGGGGGGGGGGGGCAATGCTTTGTAACGACTGGAAACTTTCTGTCCGTACTGGCTTGAAGATGAAGGATCCACATTCACGATGAAACATTGTACGTCAGCCCTTCCTCCGTCCCTCACCCCCGTAACCCACCCCTCCCCTTCCCCCTCTCCCCCCGGCCTCGGCGCTCCTTCCTGCCTCCCACTAGGTAAACCGACCACAGCATTTGATCGTGCAGCATTTGGTCTGCCAGCGGAAAAATGGGAGATACGTATTAATGGGAATGAAGACGAGGTCGAGAAAAAACACAGCAAACTGAGAAAACAGAGAAAAACAAGACAACATCTGCTCTCCTCTCCTCCATTTGCACGTCTGTGCCCGCAAAGGGAGTTTCTATGGGTTCTCAGTTAAATCATGAGGGAAAGAGTGGGGGAATGAAGGAGGGAGAGGGGACTGGACAAACAACATGTCGCTTTATTAGCACGCGACAGCGAGAAAACCGACCTCCACGCCGATTTCCATAATTTCATGCTGGTGACCCCTGCACGATTCAGCGTGACCACAGAAACAACCCCGGCCGTTTGAATTTAGCCATTCGCTGTGCGATATCAAAACGAGGCGTGCGGAAGCGCTTTCTGTCGGTGAGTCGGGGTATCCGAGCGGTGGAACGTTGGTCTCTCAATGCTTGGGTCGTGAGTTCGAATCCCGGCGAAGGCCAAATATTTGTACTGGTCTTCTTTTGTTTTGTTGTTGTTGCCAAGTCCGATATCACCCATATTTGGTGGAAAAGAAATTTAAACCCTCAAACACTCATCCACACATCCGGTTTCCTGTTGACTCAGTGGATCTTACAGTTTAAAAAGATTCAAGGAGATCAACTTGCGTGTGAAACAGAAAAACAAATCAGGGTTAAATCTTTACCTTTCTTCAAAACATCAGTCTCTGTTTCATCATCAGCTAGGTAACTTTTCCCGTTTCCGCTTAATAAGCACTTTGTAATTCTTCTTATTACTACTACTATTACCACTACTACTACTACTACTACTACTTGAGGTGTGTGAGGGGGTGAGAGGCATGAATGGAGCAGTGTTTGTAGAGTACTGCTTGACCTGAATGCAGGGTAAGCCTGTGTCACGCACATCCTCTCTGAGGATAGCCAAGTTTCAAGCTGCAACGAAATGAAAACGGATTCGAAGTCTTTCTCGCGGGCGGTCTAAAATAGTACTTCCTGTTACACGTTTCTTGCTCCGGGTTTGTTTTCTTCTTCTTCGTTTAATCAGTTGTCAGTCGGCACATTAAGCTTGCATCCCAAAAGGTTTGTGTCCTTTTGTCTGACAGAATGACGTTGTCCCCTAAAGCAGAATTTATGCTCTGAACAACATTAACAACAAAAGAGTGAGTGAGTGAGTGTTTGGGGGGCGTTTAACGTCCTTTTCCACCTCATACGGGTGATATCGAAGACGGGGCAACAGTGAAAAGGCCAGCACAAATAACAGCAAAAGAAAAAAAAAGAGAGAAGCAAACTGAAGGACAGGACGTCCTACATTTCTCGACTTTCATTTAGTTGTTTTGTAGTCTTGTTGTTTTGGGATTTTTTTTCCCCCGCGTGCGTGCGCCTCTATGTACTTTTCCTAATGCACTTCAGGCGCATCACACAGATCTCGTGACTCCCAGAAACTGGTTTGTCTTCTTCTTGTCCGTAGCTTTTACGCAACAGGGTCGTCTAGTTTTAGGACAGTCATTGGCTTTCTACCTACTTCACCACGCATAGGCAATGCATGCATGCACTCACTAAACCCACAGTTCTGATACTCAGGATGCACTTTCCTTTCTAGTGTCATAGGAATGGTGATTTATTTACTATACTGCACTCGGGAAACTCTCTGCACGAGAAGAAAACTAACTCCGCCAGCACTCGTCGTGAAGAGGTACGTCCTATTTTCCAGAAAGGGAGTCTTGTACTTCTGAGCGAAGTCTGGGCTTCAATCAATTTTCGGAGGGGATACATGTCTGAAACTGAGCAAACGCAAGAGCATCAACGTAGACAGAAGGGAAGGAAAAAAAACCTTTCTTGCCGACGTAAAGTGGCGCTCGTCACGAGAACTTTCTCTACAACGGTCAGAGGCTAGCCGCTGCTGTGATTACACTGTTGTTTGATCTACGGTATTGCTCGGGATAAACTGCGTGGTGGGATAATGAGGCCCAAGAATAATAGTAATATAAAAAAATCCCCTTGGTACCGAGGTAACAGCATAGTATCGACCATCATGCACTGCACTCTCTAACTAGGCTCTTGGTGGTGGGTGGTGGGCGTGAAAGCGGGGGGGGGGGGGGGGTTGTTGGGGTCGATGGTCTCAGGTTTTACTTGTTTACTTAAAAGTGTGCACGCTAAAACTCCCACGTCCATCTTTCCAAGAAGAGTAGGCTGTGGCCGGTTGTGAGGAAAAAAGAAATATGTTGAACGCACCATAGTGACTGGCAGGGTGGACGTTTGTACATATATAGTAGCCCTTAGCAGCAGCGATTTGAGCGTACCAGATATAGATATGTCCGCCAGGGAGAAGTCTATCATGCCATACGTTCGGCCTTTGCGCATCCATGACTGCAAAAACTGAACATAAAGGTCTGTGAGGGTGTTACGGTCTGCGTTAACTTGACTGTCTACCCGAAGAGATAGTTAAAGTAAACTGACCCCGTAGAAATGCTTGCTTCCCACTTTGAACTGATTTGAACTCGCAACCTTTCGACGTAGGACTTATCTTCCCAGCCAGACCATCCTCAGACTGAGGGTAACGTCGACACTGTCATTGTGAATCAGTAGCTTTTCACGGGCAATAGGGAACACAGAATCAATGAGACTCTTCCACGCTGTATGTTTACATGCGGATAAATACAATCACAATAGGAGCAGAAGATACTTGTCAAACAATGCTGAGACATTTATAAATATAATAACAAGCAGAAAAACAGATTTGAGGATATTTGTACATCTTCCAAATCGCAGCATACGTGTACATGTATATAGAGATCTCGTTATGCCTTCACTGAAGCACATACGTATCACCAAATGAATCAGCAACGTCAGAGTTGTCCATTCAGCAACCACGCGTGATTCAAGAACACTGATACCCTGCACATCTTGCTCTAGCCATATCGATTTTATCTCACTTCATTGACATCATTGTCATGGATCTGATGCGCGCTCACACACACGCAACACGTTTCTGAATTTTTTATGCTTCTTAAGCCACAAGTAGCTTTATGATCCAGGCGCAATGTCCCTTGCACCTGCGTCCAGTCAGAGTCGAGTTTCAAATGAACGTCATATATTATCCTCTGGATACCGTTCAGATTTGTATTTTCAGCTGCACGTGTAAGACACGTCTCCCATCAATTCTAAGACCACAAATCGTTCTGACCTCAATTCTTTGTGTCTAACATCGCCCCACTTAGAAACTGGCAGTAACGGGCCGAAGGACACAAATACACGGGGCCTGAAAATGCCTGTGTATTCCCTATTAACAGGCCCGCACATGTTAATTGTGCGTGCGTCCAAGTGGTCGGATGATAGACAACACAAAACAGCCAGTCACAAGCTACTTGTGAGCCTAAATACGGTGGGAGATATGCGTCTTTCAGCCGCAACTCTTGCTGCTATAGCGATTCGTCCACCTGTCCAGTGACACTGCATACAGAAAACCAGTTACTGTTGCCAGCCGTCGCCACCAAACAGCAAATGTCCAAGAGACAGGACATGTTTACGAGGAAACTCTGCAGCTGTGCAAACACTCTACGTCCACCTGAAATAAAAAAGAGCTTAACTGTCAATCAGATCTATGACGCTTATGCCCTTGTTCCAGGAGACGGTGGGAGTGCGTTCATTCACCTAAGCAGTTGTCCCGGAAGGGTAACCACAGTTGATGGAGAACGGGAGTTAGTGTCTGGGGTCATAGTCGGTCACTTAAGTTGACTGCCCTTGCTTGCTCAGTAGCCGAAGGACACAAATACACAGGGCCTCAAAATGCCTGTATATTCCCTATTAGCCTCAGGCATCGCAGTCACCCCTAAAAATGCTTCAATCTAGAAATAATTACTACCATGAACAGACCATTCAAAGGCACGCACCTGACAGGGTTTTAAAAAAATGAATGTCTCCTTTGCGCTCAGGCCTGACTGGAGTAATGCACGTCTACTTTCTCCTTAGGCCGGAGAGGCAGTTCGCACAAATCTCCTTGCCTCACTTGTGTCCCACCTCTGTGTAAAAAGCCCCAGCTTCACTGGCAACTTGCCTCTCTTTGTGACCGCCTGGCATGCACCTTGACCTACACAACACAAAAATCACGAAAATCACGCTGTTTGTCATGACAACAAAAAATCACTACAGACTAGCAGAAAAGTTAACCAATCCCCGTGGCACGGCAAGTGTGACGTAATGTTTACACTGTACAGCGTCAATTTTCACAAAACATCCCACTTTTCTCCACGTGTCCCAGCTAGGCCTAATCTTCTCATGCAGCTTTGTTTGCCAGAGGTCCTGCCAAGGTCACCGATCTGGACATCAATGATGAGATCTCTGCTGCCCCACTGGCTGATGCTCTTAGAATATTCATTATATTTGTGTTCCTCCTTTGATGATGTGTTGTTTCGGGGTCAGTGAAAATCAGTCAGCACATGGAACTCTACAATCGATTCTTGCAGCAGGATTTCAAATATCATTTCTATTATGGAGACAGAATTGCCTGTGTGGGTTACAGGGGAAAATACACAATAAAACAAAACAATTCTCTCTTTCTTATCAATTCAGCCGCATTGTGTGTCAAGACGCAACTAGATCCCGATGGTTGATTTCAAGCTGATGTTCGTAAAGCTAAAAAGCGTCACGCTTGTCAAGAAATCCGTTTTTCAGGACGCCGGGTCAACAAACCTGATAATGGTACTTGTAGATTTGACTCAGCACTCAGCAGACGCTATGTCTGTGGTTAGATCTGAAAGTCAGCTACATAACAAGAAATGTGAAGAAAGAAAAAAAGCAGTTGTTCGTGGCTTTTCAGAGTCTATATATATATAGTCACAGTCGTAGGCATACGTCCAGTGCTTGTCATACACCAGTTCTGGGCATACATCAGTCCTTGCCATACACCAGTTCTGGGCATACATCAGTCCTTGCCATACACCAGTTCTGGGCATACATCAGTCCTTGCCATACACCAGTTCTGGTGATACCACACCAGTTCTTGTCATACCACACCAGTCCTTGCCACACACCAGTTGTGGTCTACATCAGTTTTTTTCACAAACCAGATGTGGGCATACAATAGTCCTTGTCATACGCAAGTCCTTGTCATACATCACTTCTGGTTAACACCAGTCCTTGTCATGCTCAAGTCCTTGCCATACACAAGTCCTTGGCATACATCAGTTCTGTTTATATATCGGTTCTGGTTGTACATCTGGTTGTTGTTAAAGTCCTTGTCATACGCAAGGGAGCCGGTGTGGCCGAATGGTAGAGCGTTGGACTTTCAATGCTCGGGTCGTGAGTTCGAATCCCGCCGGCTGGGGCCAAATATTTGTGCTGGCCTTTTTTCTCGTTGTCCCGTCTTTGATATCACCCTTATGTGGTGGAAAAGGACGTTAAACTCCCAAACACCCACACCTACCCTTGTCATACACCAGTTCTGGTCAAACGCCAGTCCTTGTCATATGCTAGTCTTTGTCACACACCATTTCTGATCATACATCAGTCCTTGTCACACACCAGGGATGGTATTTATCCTAGCTAAGCGCGCTTCATAAATACCATCCCAGGTCGGGGTCATACATCAATCCTTGTCATACGCCAGTTCTGGCCGTACATCAGTCCTTGTCATATACCAGTCTTTGTCACACACCATTTCTGATCATACACCAGTCCTTGTCACA